>BQNB010042791.1:0-23962 GCA_026074375.1 Tanacetum coccineum | reverse complement strand
AGGGATACATTTTCATAAACTTCTAAAGGCTACTTGAGGACAAGTAGGATTCAAGTGGGGGGGATATTTGATGACATCAAATAAAGTCACTTTTATAGCATCATTTATCCCATGTAAATGACCTATTTTGTATAATTATTTCAAAGAATTGTTACTTAATCGTTTGTATTTGAGAATTGCAGTAATTTTGGAGTACTTGGTGAAGATTAGCAAAAAGGCACGTATTCTGGAGCTTAAACAAAGATATTTGAAGATTACTGTTCTGACATCCAATACGCCGTATCCATCAAGGAAGATACGACGTATCTGTGCCTGCACTTCACAAAAGACCACGAAGGAAACAAGATCAATACGCCGTATCCAGGGAAGACCAATACGCCGTATTCAAGTTATGGAAATAAAATATTCTGGAAGATATCGAACGTGGTCCCTACTCTAAGAAATCCCCAATACGCTGTATCGAAGCCTTTCGATATGCCGTATTGACCATATTCCATACCTTATAAATAGAAAACTCAAAAACAAGTTTTAGGTGTGCTAAATCATATTTTCGATACCTAAACCACAAAAGTCGATTTAAGAGGAGAAGAAGAGCAGAAGAGGTCTTGCAACGTAATTAATTCCATAGAAAACAACTTGTAATCTCCTATACTCTTGTAATCGTTCAGTTTTTGGTATCATTCATTAACTCGGTTAGTTTACCTTGGCTAAATTATTACTCTTGTATTGATTATGACGTTTGAAGGCTAATACCTTCGGGTATTAGCCATTATTATGAAGATCTGAATGTTTGGTTTGTTTATCTCGATTGCTTAATTTATCTCGTTGATTGCTTGTTTATGTTATCAATTTATACTTGTTATATGTGCTTTTTGTATGCACCTAATCATTCAACTGGATCTAGTAATAACGTACCAAGTAATCAAGATGCCGGGATGTCTCTCCATATAGTGATTATACATCTAGACCAATACGATCACAAAATAACACTATCTTTGCCCTTAATTGTGAGCTTAGTTGAATCGCAGGTAACCCAAAGGGGATCAACATACACTCTCAAGTAAATTGGGAAAAAAGAACTTGTTTATGTGGACTACAAATGTATGAGATTGCCCACTACGTAATAAGTGGTTAAAGTCTTCATGAGCTAGGCTTTAACAAGATCGCCATTGCTTTAATCCCTAAGATAGATTCTAATCAGCAAATACGGAAGCTTTATGCAGATGCGTTTAATTGTGATAGAATTCTACGTGTCTAGGTTTAAGGAAGAAGTGCCGCCTAAATCTAAAGAATGATATGCCGCCTCGAGATAAATAATCATTGCACTAAATAAACAAACCAACGTTCTGATTAGATTAATAATGGTGTAAGACATTTTTCTTAATTTAGCAGATCCACTCTTTTATCATCTGTTAATTTTTGCTTGCACGTGTTTTTAGTGTCTTTAAGTTGATTTTTAGTCACCAAACAAACCCGTGACAGTCTATCAGGCTGAGACCACCCGTATCCGTTATATTAGGAATAACATAGGTAGCATAAGGTTTAACATAGAAACGAATTAACTTAGTTTAGATAACCAAAATAAAATTAAATTGGAAATGATTGTATTTTCCTTGCTCTTAGTGATCGACACCTGATGAACCTCAAAATACACGTCTATTTATCGCAATGCATTTATCCCCATGTTATATTAACCCATTATGTATAGTTATTGCAAAAAATTTTACTAATCGTTTATATTTGAGAATTGCAGTAATTATAGAGTAATTGGTGAATAGTTAGCAAAAGTGTGCGCATTCTGGAGCTTAAACAAGATTTTGGAAGAATTACTATTCTGAAGACCAATACGCCGTATCCATCAAAAGAAGATATGGCGTATCTGTGCCTGCACTCACCAAAGACCACAGAAGAATAAAGCTCAATACGCCATATCCAGAGAGACTCAATACGTCATATTCAAGATATGTATTTAAATATCTGAAATATCTCAGGCGTGTCCCTACTCCACGAATCCCTAATACGCCGTATCCAACAATTGGATACGCCATATCCAACGACTTATCCCAGCCTTATAAATAGAAACCAATAAAACCGAGTTTTTAGTGTGCTAATTCATATTCTCGATACCGAAACTATAAAAGATCCCATTTTCAAAAGAGAAAAGAAGCGGAATAGGTCAAGCAACGATATTCAAGTCTGTAGAGACATCGTGTACTTCCATAACATTAGTTAATCGTTAAGTTTTGGTATCATCATTAACTCAGTAGTTTACCTTGGCTAAATAATTGCTTTTTGTATTATTATGATATTTGATGGCTAATACCTTCGGGTATTAGCCATTATTATGAGATCTGAATGTTTGGTATTTGTTTTTCTTCGCGATTTCTTGATTTAACGTTGAATGCTTTGTTTATGTTTATCATTATACTTGTTTACCCGCTTTGTATGCGACATTATTAAAACTGGATCATGAGCGGACCAAGTAGATCTAGAGTCCGGGATAGCTCTCCATATAGTGATTTATACATCTAGAATTATAGTTACACAAATATTGTCCTTCTAAGTCTGTGTCTAGATACGCTTCGGGCTTAACTATTTAATTGGGAGATACCAATGGTTTATTAATCGTGTTGACTGAGCACGGTGACTTAGAAAATTCAACAATAACGTTCTATTCCATTGGCTGTTGGACAAGTGACTACTAGTGTATAAATTTGCCATTAAGCGGTAATCAAGAAAAGTCTTTATGAGCTAGGGTTAACAAGATCACCATTGCTTTTAATCCCATAAGAATAGATTATAATCACAAATAAGGATGCTTTAAGCGGAATGCTTTAATTATGACAGAATAATGTGACTAGGTCTTGAGGATGATGTAACGCCTAAGTCTTAAGAATGAATAAGCCACCTCGAGAGCACGAAATACATTGCACTTAATAACAACCAACTTTCACATAGGATTAATAATGGTTAATACCTTTTTCTTATATAAGGCTCGACGCTCTTTTACTTTTTGTTAAATTGGCTTGTGTGGGTAAAAGTGCCTTGATTGATTGAAGTCCCACTAACCAAACTATGCCAGTCTCATTAGGCCGAAAACCCCACCTTTTCTCGTATAGAATTAGTATATAGACTGACATAGTTTTAACATAGTTTTTTAGAATAGAATAGAAATTAACAAAGAAATAGATAACCAAGATATTAAGTAAAATGGATAGATTTAACCTCGCTTCAGTGTCGAACGCCTTACTTACCACGGAAACTACTACCGATTGGAGTCCACTTCCCCGATAAAGTGTTGTTTTTGGTTTAGTACTGTAAAATATCATATACACCACGCAAAAGACACATCAAGTTTTTTGGCGCCGCTGCAAAAGGGAGTGAAAATTAATCTTGATTTTTATTTGATATTTTGGTTTTTAACATTAGATTAAATCTAACCATTAGGATTAGTGTAAATTTAGATTAGTGTATAATTCTTGTATATCTTGTAAAAACTTGTATATTTGTGTTTAATTGTTTACGTATTTAATTGTTTTTCTTATATACACTGTTCTGGTCGACAGTTGAATACGGTGTATCCACTTCCATCGGATACGGCGTATCCAGTTCTCTGTCTAGTATAGTGTATTCATCCCAACTGATTAATATGCCGTATCCACCTCCATTGGATATGGCGTATTGATCGTCTGAAACAGAAACAGAAATCTTGGTTTTCCTATTTAACTTTCGTGCTAAATTTTTTACCTTTCTTCGTAACAAATCCTACTAATTGTTTATCCCTTGTTTCAGGTAGTGCATGACAAGGAGTTTTACGAACGAACTATTCACACCTTACAAAGAACCTGAACAAAATTTTGATCATCAAGGAGACACATCAAGACTCTCCTAATCTTGACTAATGAGATTTCCTGATTTCCAATCTACTTTCTGATCAGAATACCGGAGAAGAAGAGCGCGGAAGCAATGGCAGATAACAATGGACAATATATGACAAGACCCCGAACAATACTAAGGAATCGGAGAGTCACTAGGCTAAAATGATAACAAAGATCACTTTACACACAAAGGGACATTTCTTTAAGGAGCTTCAAGAAAACACATTTAGCGGTTCGGATAATGAGGATTGCAAATGAACACATTGAGAAAGTTCTTGAAATATTTGACTTATTCCATGTTCCTAACATCACTATGGATCAACTAATGCTCTGATTCTTCCCTATATCCTTAAATGGAGCCGCAAGTCGTTGGCTAAGAAACGAACCAACTTGTTTTAATCAAAACTTGGGAAGATAATCATGGGCTTTCGTTTTGAGTCAAACGGAGTTATAAAATAGGAATTATGCTAAAAACGATAGAACAAGAAAATGTTTTAAATAATCAGATTTGGTACATGCGGGTAAAATGATAATTCCACTTAGGATCTAAACATTTTGAATTAAATCTCTTGTAATCTCAGTAAACTAGAGTCTAATGGCTTGTCTGAAGCAAAAACCTCATGTTTATACCTATTACGGATGTTGAGATAAAGGTCCATTAAGTCGATCGAGGGAAGAATAGTTATGTGATATAACACTATGGTATGTCTTAATAAGTTCTTTTACTTCAATATATTGTGAGTGATGCGGTTATCTCCGAAACATTTACGCGACCTTACTTCATTCTTTTTTTTATGATGTTGAAATTCGGCGTAATTTGTCAATTCCGTTAGTTATTTTAGCATTCGACTTCAAGTTTGAACACTCTTTTTATGCTTTTGAATCGCATATATTGCTTCATAATCTATTGTTTTAAAGTCTTCCATTCGATAGGAGTACGACTTTATCTTGTTACCTTGGATCGTGCCGTCTTTTGGCACTTACCTTTGAAACGTGATTGACTAACGTCTCATTCTTTTTCTCGTTACTTCTTATGATTTTGAAGAATCATGTCGTCAAGGAGACACTCCTTTTTACTTAATGTAGCATTTGGTCTTGTTTTGATATTGTGTTTTGTGTCGGTCATACTTAAGTAGGATGATTTATAATCATCTTATTGAAATGAATTAGGACGCTTCTTCATTTGAATAAGGAAATTATAAACCGCCGAACCATAAGTTCATAATTCTTCACTTACATGGATTGGGACGCCTCTTTATGTAAATGACGAATTGTGAATGAGTGGGCTTATGTGTATCCGACATAGCGTGCGTCCGTCTGTGCGAATCATTCTTTGGGCTATGAACTTCTTTCGACTCGTAATTTGTTATATGGATTTTTCCGAATGTGTATCGACCTCCGCGAACTTGATAAGCTAATCGTAATGAACCATTAACCGCTTCCAAGAATTAACGACTTGTGAAATTCTTCGTATCCAATGACTTTTTCTTCGAGTCATGTATTTCATCCTTCCTTTTAAAGATTATTGCGACATTCAATCCGTTCGCTCGTGTTCATTGCATATATTTGATGCTTTGAGTTTTGTTCATTCAATTTTCGTTGGAAACCTCGACGATGATCTAAGTATTTCCTCTCATCTCTTCACAAGTAAACCAAAGACCAATAAGGTGAATTGAGCACCGGGACGACGCTCCCCTAAGGAGGGGATGGTGTAAAAAACATTTCTGAATTTAAGATCAATATTTAAACCGAGCTCTAAATCTATTCTAAATTTTATGACTTTTATTTACTTGGTTTATAGGCCGATTTAACGAAAATCGTCCCTTTTTATCTAGTATAACCGAATCGTGCCTTCAATATTTATCAATTTTAATGTGTAAGAAATTAATAATTCCATATTTTAGCTTCGAGAGCTTATTTATTTTTTTATTTTAATACTTTTCGACTTTTATTCGCGTTTGACCGAAACCGCGTCAAAATAGTGTTTTATAATTTTTAATATTTTAACTACGTATTTTAAAAAGAAATATTGTGGTATAAATGTTTTAGAAAAAGAAATATAAAAATATAATTTATAAACATAACGTATAAACCATACACCCTCTTTAATGGTTTTAGGCTCCATCAACACTAGAAACCAAACACCCCCTTAATTGTTTTAAACTCCTACAAAACCAAAAATCAAACACCCCTCTAATATCATAAAAAGCCCATACTCTCCCCCTCCTTATAACCGGCCACATAGGCCCAAACCACATTTTTATAAAAAAAAATTCGATATAAACTAGGAATGAACCCGATATATATAAAAGAGTTCATTCTTTTTATAACTCCCATAACTCAGGCAATAAAAATATACACGCCTGATTCTTCTCCCTTTTCTCATGTTCGACGACCAAAGACCAATAATCACCACCATCATCTTACAAACTCAACCCAATCACCTCCATTCTACTTCAAAACACTCCTACAATAAATAAAAACCATCCTACATCACTAGAAAACACCATGCATTGATTTTATAGAGTTTTTGATTTTGAAGGTTTTTAGTTTTTAGGGTTTGATCAAATTGGATGCAATTGGTGTTACAAGGGGTTGAAGACTAGTGTTTTTACAAGATTTGGGTTGAAATCAAGGGTTTGGTTAAATTGGTGGTGTTTGGGTTTCGGCTAACACAAGGAAGCAAGAAGGAGTCCGTATTTTTATTTGATCTTGATCACACTAACTATTGTGAGTATTTATAAACCCTTTTCCATGTTATCTTTATATGATTATACTTTATTTTGATTTGCATGTTATGGAATCCATTAGATCATGTACTAGATTAAGTTTTAGGTAAATATGGATAATTGGAAGTGGATTAGTAGTCGGAGATACGTTAGTTAGGCGTAATTGTGAAGTTGTGATGTGGTGAAAATAACGTTTGGTTGAGTTTTGAAACGAGTTGGAAAATGCAGAAAATTAAATCACCCCTTTTGAATGTCGTAAAAATGTTATAGTCAATATTTGATTTAAGTTAACGGTAGAGCTTGTTTTGACGATCGTTTTCATATAAGGATCGTCCCGTAACTCCTAAAAACGAAGTTTTTACGACAAATTGAAACTAGGAAAATTATTACTAAAATTTTAGCTTTTTGAGAAAACAATGGTTGCTGTCAGATTTTTGCGGGGATATTTTCGTCACTTTCGAGTCCGTTTAGGCCTTCGGCCGAAACATGAAAGTTGTTCGGAATGCCGTTTTACTTTCTAGCAAGGAGGACCGAGTCTAAAATTGAGTAATGACGGGTCTAAAAGCTAGAACAAAATTTGCGTTTTTCACTTTATTAAAATTGCATCAGACCTGATGTAAGGGCGTTTTCGTCCATTTCTGTCGAGTTTTGGGTCTCGGGTAAAACTAGAAAGTTGTTCAAAATGGCGTTTTACTTTTTCGTGAGGTGATCTAAGTTTAAAAACGTCTTATGACGGGTCAAAAACCCAAACTCAATTCTGCGTATTTATAATAAAATCCTGCAAAAACTTGCAGGGTATTTGGTAATTAACATTTGGGACTCGGTCCTCGGCTAAACTAAAATGTTTGTCCGAAACGTCGTTTCATCAAAGTGGCTTTAGATTCTGATCGTGAAAATGTAGTTTAGGGGATCGGTTGAACAGGGTCAGAATTAGAAAATTATAAAAAAAGTAAAAGTCATACGTAGCAAAAGAATGGACTAGTTGCTGGATGTTTTTGCAAAAAGTTGTAGTTTGAGCGTTTTAGAGTCCATTTGAGCTTGTAAAATGTTAACGAACATTGTTAGATGATATATATATTTGGGTATGTTTCGGTCGCGTCTAAAAATAGTAGTCTATTATTGGAAACTTTATATATATAAACATAATAAGGAAAAATAAGGGCAAGTATATGAGTTATTGGTTCGTCAGGGGTTATCGGGAAACTTAACATTTTATCAAACAATATTAATATCTTCGAATATCCGAACCTTCAAGAATTAGAAACTTTCTAAAAATAGAAATTCTTGTAGAAAAGTGGCGTAAATTAATGTTGAGCGTAATTATGTTAAAGGAAGTGACTTAATCAATTGAACTTAGGGCGCTGATTAATCTCTGACCTACCCTTTTTTTAAATATATATATATATATATATATATATATATATATATATATATAAATATAAAATACTTATAAATATATAAATATAAGGATAAGAATCAAAAATCTCTCAATTGTAGTAAACCGGAAGTATGATTCCCGGGTCGTTATCCCCAACGAGGAATGCAATTGAAAGTCGAGAGTCGTTTTGATAATCGATGCTTGAATGGAACAAGATTATGATTGGTTTTCTAAAACTACGGGAAAATTAAGGCAATTTAAACTAAAAATGATTAAGGCACACAAATTTAAACTAAAAACGCAAACCGGGGATCCTAAAACGCGACCTAAAAACTAGCTAAGGCAAATATTAACCCTAAAAATGCAAATTTGATTTCTAAACCACTATAATGACAAAAGAAAATTTTCTAAAAAAAGATTTATATTTTTTTGACTTTTTTATAATTTTTTATGAATTAAAAACCTATTTAATCAATTAAAATTCTAGAAAATGACAAATTAAGTCCTAAAAATTCCACAAAATGATTTTCTACTTTAGAAAAGTCTAAAATATCATACAAACTCAGAAAAATATTTTTCACTTCTTTTTATAATTTAAAACGCTTCCTACAAATCTAATTTAAAAGCAAAAAAATAAATTTAAAATCGAAAAATGATGAAAAAGATTTTAAACTTTGTAAACCTAAATCTATTTATTCTAAATCTAAAAACTATTTTTTTTATAATTTTCTGATTAAGTAAACTATTTTTAAATGATTTTCTAAAATTTTAGACTTCGAAAAATAATAAAAAGTAACAAATAAAGATGGAAAAATCTGAAAAAATGCACAAAAGTCCTAAAAGTTGTAAGGGTCCTAGGAAAAATAAGTTGGTTAAGCAAGCTTGTCGAATAAGCCCTAAAAAGCCTGGAATAAGCTTCGAATAACTTATAACAAAAAGGAGTGAAAATGTGTGTAAGTATTTGATTTTGCAAAGTAAAACCGAAAAAGACCCAAGGGCGAGTGGTAGAGGGAGTGTGTGGTAAAAACGTTTGGTGAGAAGGGTAGAGGTCCCGGGTTCGAGCCCTGCTCACCTAGGGCTTCCCCTAATCCCAAACGTTTTTGTTTTTGCCATTTTTTATAACTTTTTAAAGAGCTTAAAAATAAGCAACTTTTATAAAACCACTTTTTTTATAAACCAATAATAAGCTCTAAAATAAGCTGTAAAAAGTGACAGAATAAACTTGAAACACTTAATGACTTTAATGCTAACTGTTTAGCTAATTTAAGCACTAAAAAGCAATCCAAAAAGAGAAATAAGTTGAGACATGTAATAAGCTATACTAAAAAGAACTTAAGAACAAAAATAAGCAAGTACAATAAGCTAGAATGACAGAATAATCAAAAAGCTATAAAACTTAGAAAATTTTAAACTAGAAGGCAAATAAGCTCAAATAAGCTCTAAACTAAGGGAAATAAGCTAAAGGGGACTTAAACTAACCTAAAAAGCTAAACTAAACCTAGAATAAGCAAATGCAATAAGCTAATAAGCCTAAATAAGCAAAATAGCTTTTTGGCCAAAACTGATAAGCAAACAGCCAAAAGGCTATTTTCTAGCTTATTTTTAAGCTAGAAAATGGATCCTTATGGCTTAGTGGCTTATACCACTAAAAAGATTGGCCAAAAAGCTACAATAAGCAACAAAGAAAAATGAGTTTGAAATTCAAATAAGCACTTAAAAAGCTTCATGAAAAAGCTAGTTCACACAGATTCAACACTTAGACAAATTTTTGCAATCTTCACAAATAACCACTTTTGAGCTTAAAAATAAGCAAACAAACAGAACCTTATGAACTTATAACCTACAAACAGATTGAGCTTTGACCTCAAAGAGCTTATATCAACAATCAAAAGACATTTTGAAATTCACAATAAGCCACAATAAGAAATTGAAATAGTTTTTTCTTCTTTTTTAACACTTAGTTAAAAATGACAGATTTGGCAAAAACATAAAACAAGAAATGCAGGCCTATTTGTCTATATTTCTAAGGTATTTCAAGACATGCATAAACACAAAAAACATCACAAAACAACAATAGCAAGATCACAATCAAATAAGCAATTAAGATGAGCTTAAACCTCACAGTTTCAAACCACAAACTCTTAAAATATTAAGAATGAGATTTAATACTTAAAAACTTAAACAAACTGAATTTTTGGACTAATTTAAGCTAAACTAAATTGACTCAAGTGCACAAGATAGGTTTTGACCCATTAAAACAGTTAAACCAAACACCCCTTTAAGTTTATGAATCCAATGCTGAAGATAACGTCTTCGTCTTCTGGTCTTGATACTTGTACTCCAGCTTGGATCTTATGTGTCTTTACTTGTTCTGGAACCATTGTAATATGCATGAGTTTCATTAACTTCCTTCCCCCCAAATCATTGGCACATTCTTAAAAAAGCTTTCTTCATAGACCCTTTTTGTGCAAATTTCTTCTGAATCAAGCTCCCCCCAAACCAACAACTTATCTTGAGCAGATTTCTGAAACGTTAATGTACTGTTGAATGAATCTTCTAACATTGACCATTTAAAGTGCACAAGCAAATTAGTAGAAGAAACAGTCAACCACAACCATCTTAATACTGCTTAAATACTGGATCATGACATTCCGGTCTTGATTATAACCGTTTCGGGGAACATGCAAGAGATCAGCAACAAATCTTCTCACGCTTGCAGAATACTTCACAAACCATACTAAGTGAAGTAGTATAAACTACTTCCCCCTGGAAGTTGACCTGATAACATCAAAGTACACGTTTTCCCCCATGATGGTTTCGAACTCTCGGAAGCATCATTGACGTGGACGACCATATACACGAGAAGTTCTTGTCATAAGCAACAATCTTGAAAAGTTATGAAAGACATTGAAGAACTTTGAAAGATTTTGCTGAGACTGTGAAGTATCATTGACGTTTAGTAGCTTTAAATATCCTGTGAGAATTGCTGATCATATCTCAACCTTTTACTCTATGGCTAACTTACCAACCTCGTATTCTGTCGGCTATTGCTGTGACCACTTGGTGAAGTAAACCCGATATACCAAACTTGAAAATGAAGTAGAATTCCCCAAATTTGTTACTTAAGCTTGCACTGTTGTTGATTGAAGAACGGTGCAGAAGAAAGCCTCTAAGTACCCTATACACTCAACTAAGAGCCAAAATAAGTACAACACCTCTTGAGACTATCCACATCGGCATCTGCGTGTGACACTGAGCACTACAACGTAACTCCTTTAAGTGATAGCTATAACCCGTGAGTACTACAATGTAACTCCTTACATCGGAACTAGATAATCCAAGTCTCAATCATAACTGTATACGTTCAAGCAAGTCATCAATCGCTATATTTGGGTTTGAATGAAAACGGGTAGAAAAAGTAGAACGGAATATTCACAATGATTAAATAGAGTAAACGCCCAATTCGTAAACCCACCCGTCTCCAAACTCAAATAAAGGGATACCAAATAAACTACGTTGATCACTTGACATTTTAATCAGAATCATTCAGCCGTGTGACGATGTAGTGAATCTATTCAGATCGTTTTTTAGTGTAAATGTATCGTGTTTGTTGTGTTGTTGAAATCAATTAACATTCACGGGATTTTACAATTCTATGATTTAAACAGTAAAAAAAATTGACTTTTACGGGATTTTGCTAAATCAAGAAAAAACCGTGAATAAAAAATTGTTGTTGGTGAAATCGTTGTTGAACATGAAGTACGTGAGCTTTTGTAACGATTAGTTAAGCTTACAAGGACAAACGGTGCAATGATGTTTTAACAAAGAGGGTTATAATATAAAGAAAGGATGAGTGGTGAAATTGCTTTAAAGTCCAGGGGCTGAAATTGTCAAAATCAAATAAAATGAAATACTAGCAAAACATTCCCACGTTTTTTCTTTTCTCCTTCGTTTGAAATTTATAATATTTAGGGTTTTGTTTCATTTTGATTTATTAGCTCACACGATTATCGTCGGTAACATCCAATTATACCATGTTGATCGAAACGATGTCACGATCTCAACGGTAAAGGTCTCAAGTCCCGTAGTTTACCGTCACACGAAACCGAAAAATTAAAAATGAGTTAAACGTGTATAGACTTGTTCTCGTGAATTAGTTCGGTTTGCACTAGTAAAAACTCGTTCGGTCCAACTCAAAAAAAATGATTCGATCTGGGTCTTCTTGTGATACTCTTCGATGAACAAGTTTTTTACTTCGTGTCGGGCTCAGTTGTTGAATTTCACCGCTGGTCGTTCGATGATCAAGTTTTTCACTTCGTTCGGCTCTTGTGAATTTCACTCGTTCGATGATCAAGTTTTTCACTTCGTTCGGCTCTTTTGAAGATTTTTACTCGAATACGGTTTTTGATGATGAAAGAAACTAGTTCGGCTCTCCTTAACGAAAACTACTAGATCGGTTCTCAAAGGTGTTTACTAGTTCGGTTGCTTCAATCACAAATGACTAGATCGGTTTCCAAATGAAGACTAGTTCGACTTGTGTTTAAAATGATTTTTTTCACTCCATGTACACGCAAAAATGAGCCACCGAAACCACAAAAACTTGAAATAAGCTTGAAACAAGGCGTTAAGCCAAAGAAGCAAACGAACATATTTGCTATATATAAAAACTTTGAAAACGCACCACTGTTTCAACTTACATAATCCATAAAATGAAAAAATCACCACTGTTTCATGTAAACATTATGATTCAACATTACGTGTATGTGGTTTTGTCGTTTATGATTTGAAAAGTGAAAAAGGCAAGTGGTTTATTAAAATAAAAAAAATGAATAGAAATAGGAAAAAAAAAGCTCAAATCACCATAAACACAACACACACGGATACAATACACCCCTGCAGCTCTGGTACCAATTGTTACCCATAAAGATTCACATAACAAGAGACATGATCCGGAGGTCGGGGAAGATTGAACAAGAAGTAAGCCATATTATTTTGTGAGAGAAAGGGAAGATGTGTGTGTTCTAGAGAGAGAAACACACACACCTTATTACAAGTAAAATGAATCCTCACCCCTCCATGGAAGTATGGAGGGGATATATATAGGTCTTGACTCTCTAAACTATCATAACTCACACATTTAGGTCCCTGTGAGTCTTACCTATTTATACTAATGTAATTCCGTATTAGCCGACATATTTTAAGGCTAACACATCTTGGATATCCGTTACCTGCATAATACAAATGCAAAACATACAAATACAATGTATTTTTGGTACGTTTTTGGTCATTTAAGTCCGTTTTTAGTGGTCAAAGGTATGTGTAATTAAACACATACCAAAATCCCCCATACTAAGATATTGTCGTGTCCTCACGCAATGCTATAAGTAAGCACTTAGAAAACTAAGAATCTCGATCCCCCTCGACTAATTACCTCGAAAAGTAGCTAAGTGTTCATCGAGGGGAATTAAAGAATCAAGAGTTTAGAAAAGCCCCGTTTTGACCATTTTTAAAGATATACACTTATTCCTACACATATTTTTGTATTTCTCATTTTTTTAAGCAACTAACTAACATATTTGACTTTCGTTATTTTCATAACCGTTAGGGATCATAGAACAAGATGCATTTCAATCCTAAAATGCCCCAAAAAGGATAAATTCATCGTCCCCGACTTTTCACTCGTCCCAAACCAAGCTTAAAACGAAATCACTGTTAAATATCAGTTAAGATGCTAACACTACTCATATTTGCAACTTGTGAAATTTTCACTCCCGACAATTATTATATCTTAGGTGAATGTGTCATTTTGAATTTCAACCATGGATTAACGTTTTGCAAAAATTTATATGCTTCACGTTCCACCCGAGAATAATAAGTTTGAAGGCGAGATCAAACCATGTAGCGACTTTCGTCTCGGCACATCCCAACCTTGCGGCTAAGTGACCAGGCTTTTGACACCCCACAGAGACTAGTATCGGGACTCACGGACATTTGGTTTCAAAAACTCTTAGGTTTCCCGTATATACATAGCTTATTAATAACTTAAAATGAAATAGTCAAAGTTAAAAAGCATATTTAAATTTAACAAAAAGAGATCTTACATTTATTAATCAATACTTAATATTTAAACATAACATTGATGCAATTGTAACCCTCAACCTTTTAGAAGGCTGCAACATCCCCCCCCCGCCCCCACCCCCCCCCCCCCCCCCCCCCCCCCCCCCCCCCCCCCCCCGAACCGGTTTTCGAATTCTGCAAAAAGCTGTGTAGCGCTGCAAGATGCAGCAAACTTTTATCAGTCTCGGATTTTTATTCTTACTATGGGCTTTACTTTTAGAAGGCTGTAACATCGTTTGTGAGCCGGCAGAGGATGCAGCAAAATTTTATCAGCCTACAGTTATAAATATTATTATTCTTTTTTCATTTATCATAATATATATATATATATGATATATATATGATATTATTCTATAAAAATATCTAAATAATATAATATATATAAATATAAATATATATTCCTTTTACACTCAGAGAATACTTCTTTTAGAAATTTAAGAATAAATTGTGAACTAAGACTAATAATTATTGCTAATCAACTACATAAAATTTAATTGAATTAAGTTTAATCTCCAAAAAAACAAGTAATTATTCTTTTTAGAAAATTTAAGTATAAATTTGAACTAAAATTATTGATATCGACTATACTTCAAAAATTGTTGATTTAAGTTTAATTTTCAAAAAGAGCACGTATTATTAGTCCAGTTAGAAGCTTATGGGAGAAAAAACTACAAACTATACTTATGAGCTCTTAAGATTTCCAAATAATCCTTGTTTAGCATCCAACTCATACTTAACTCTATCATTTTTCGTTCTTCGCGAAGATCCACGAACGCTTAGTCTAAAAGTTAAGGAACAAGCTAGAGCTCAACACGCTCGATCGAGTCAAAATTTATTCTTATTCTACCCAGCAGGAAAGTTAAAATTGTGACAAAACACTTATTTTATTTTTGAAAATTTTTAAAAATTTTCATTTTTTTTGAAATTTTGGTGGTAAAAACGGGATTACGTGAAAACAACGGCTGCAGGCATAATCAAATTGATAGATCTCCCCATACTAGAACTAAACATTGTCCTCAATGTTTTTAGAAGGGTCTCTACGTAAATCCTAAGCCGTTTATTAAGTATGCTTAAAGATAAACGTTAGTCGATTAGACTTGGATATCGGATTCCCAAAATGAAGCTGAGGATGTGAAGCTCTTATGATCGGAGGACAAAACCATGAGCACGAAAGGCTTCAAAAATCCGGGACAATCTCGGACAATCATAAAAAACATAAGCAAACGAGAATGGAAGAGGCGAGCCTCCTCACAATAACACACTTATTCATTACTACATAATATTACTAGTAGGATAAGCATGGGGTGCCTCCCACGAAGCGCTTGTTTAGGGTCACTAAGCTTGACCCAATCCCCAAATTCATTTGTCCTTGGGGAAGGTTTGGAGATCCGGGACAACCATATGTGGTACGTCCCCTCTAAAGTAGTGCTTAAGTCGATGACCATTCACCTTTAAGTTTGGCCCGGAGTTTTGAGATAACTCGACGGTGCCATATGGAAATACATGGGAAATGGTGAATGGTCCGGACCAACGGGATTTTAACCTACCCGAGAAAATCTTCAATCTAGAGTTAAAGAGGAGGACTTGATCACCGACGTTGAAAACGCGGTTTTTGATCTTGGAGTCATGGATCCTCTTTGTTTTCTCTTTATAGATTAAAGAGTTCTCATAGGCTTGATCACGAAGTTCATTTAGTTCATTGAGTTGAACTTTACGGTGATCACCCGCAGTCTCAAGGTCAAAGTTTGCATGCTTCAAGGCCCAATAGGCTTTGTGCTCGAGCTCAATCGGTAGATGACATGCCTTTCCGTACACGAGCTTGTATGGAGTACACCCGATGGGTGTTTTGTAAGCGGTACGAAAGGACTAAAGTGCATCATCTAGTTTATCCGACCAAGAGGCACGGTTCTCGCCTACGGTCCTTTCAAGAATTCTTTTTAAACCACGGTTGGAGACTTCCACTTGCCCACTAGTTTGTGGGTGATACGCGGTAGCAAGACGGTGGGTGACACCGTACTTAAGCATGACCTTTGAGAATTGGTCATTGCAAAAGTGCGTACCGCGATCACTAATGATAGCGCGGGGAGTTCCAAACCGAGCAAAGAGAGATTTTAAAATTTTGCAAAAACAACTCGGGCGTCGTTTGGTGGGGAGCGCCTTTTGCTTAAACCCCATTTTGAAAGTGGTCGATCCGCACGAGTTTGTATTTGATCCCTCTTTGATGACTGGATACGGACCCATGAAATCGTTGCCCCACACGTCAAAGATTTCACAAACCTAGATGGAATTTTGAGGTAATTTCTTCTCGTGCGAAATTTTTCCTTGACGCTGATAAGTGTCACATCCGGGTGACAAAAGTCATGGGAATCTTTGTAAATGTGAGCAATAAAATCCTGAGTCACAAAACCTTTTTGGATGTGTAGTTGCACCGTTAGTCCCCGGTGGGTCACTATGGCAAGCTGTAAGGTCTATAGATTATTGGCTGCAAACTCACCGCCGAATCACTTGATACGCACATATTTTGAACAAATAGGGGCGTCCCAAAAGTAGTGTTTAACATCCTTGAAAAACTTGTTCTTTTGTTGGGACGACATCCCTTTAACAATGAAATTCCCGCGTGGTAATTTGCAATAGTCAGGGCAAACCAGGTGGGTACTTGTGTCACCACGAAAAGTCACCATAATATATGCTAAGAGGAAACTTTTCTTTTACCTCACTTTGGGTCGAGCACATATTTTTTTGCATACGGATTTTCTTAATCAGGGTAATTGGATAGTCGGCCGCAGATTCTTGGTCCTTTTGTGTCAATCACTTTGAATGTGAACTCTTGAGGAGGAGAACCCACCGGAGCAATATCGCCTTGGAATCTTTTTTAGCAAAGAGATATTTTAGGGCGGAGTAATCCGTATACACTATGCTCTTGTTCAAGATGAGGTAAGATCAAAATTTTTCGAAAGCATACACCACGGCTAACATTTCTTTCTCCGTCATAGTGTAATGCAATTCTGCCTCGTTCATTCTTTTACTAGCATAGTGTATAGGCCTAAAGTGTTTTTCATGACGTTGCCCCAAGACTGCACCTATGGCAAAGTCACTTGCATCGCATCTTAGCTCAAAAGGAAGGTCCTAGTCGGGGGCAATCAAGATTGGAGCTTTGGTAAGTTTTTTTCTCTTTACGTTTCAAAAGCTTGAATATATTCATTAGAGAATATGAACGGAGTACTCTTCTCAAGAAGATGAGTCAATCGGTCGGGAAATTTTGGAAAATCCTTAATGAAAAAAAAAAACAAAACTTAGTCGGTAGAACCAGCATGGTACCGAGAAAAACTCCGAACACCCTTGACGGTAGTGGGTTGAGGTACTTAGCATTCAATTAGACTTTGGCTTTATCGACCTTGATCCCATTTTTGGAAATTTATGGCCAAGGACAATGCCCTTCCTTAAACCATAAAATGACTTTTTCCCAAATTTAGACAATGGATTGTTTCTTACACCTTTGAAGCTTCACACCTTTGAAGCATCTTATCTACACGAGAGAGGCAATTTCCGAATGAATTCCCAAAGACCGAAAAGTCGTCCATGAAGACTTCCATTGTTTTTTCGATCATATCATGAAAGATAGCCATCATACACCTTTGGAACGTGCCCGGTGCATTGCATAAGCCAAAAGGCATGCGACGGTAGGCGAACGTTCTGTAAGGACACGTGAATGTTGTCTTTTCTTAATCATGAGGGTCGATGGGAATTTAAAAGTTATCACGAGAAACCATCAAGAAACAATAGTACTCGTTTCCCGCTAATCTCTCGAGCATTTGATCCATAAACGGTAGTGGAAAGTGGTCTTTACGGGTGGCTTCATTTAACTTTCGGTAGTCAATGTATACACGCCAACCCGTAACCAATCAAGTAGGAATTAAACTCATTTTCATCATTTTCAACAACGGTAAAGCCACCTTTTTTTAGTTACGCATGCACGGGGCTTACACCAAGGACTATCCGAGTTCGGGGAAAATTAATGCCGGGTGTTCAGAAGTTTTTTAAACCTCCTTTTTGATACATGTGGATCTGTGGTTTCACCCATATTTGTGTTGGGACCGTCGGTTTGTATTCCTCTTCCATAAAATTTTGTGAGTACAAAATTATGGTTTTGATACCCTTATGTCGCAGAGTTTCCAATTTACGATTGGCTCGCTTGTGTGACTTCAAAACCCTTTATGAGTGCGGCTTTTTCCTCGACACTCAATTCTTTAGGCAATTATGGAGGGCACTTGTTGTCACTTCCAAAAAATGCAATATTAGTGATGAGGAGTTTAAGTCTTGAGTTAGACTTTCGGGAGGTGCATCAATTGAAGATTTTATCAGTTTTAGCTTCACAAACTTTAAGCTTTTTTTCGAATTTTAAGGCAATAGTTTCCTTGAGTGAGAGGGGGTATTGATGGATATTCATTGAGAAGATCATCATTGAGAAATGCTTCAAGAAGAAGAATATCCCCCTCCGGGTCATAATAAGAGTGATCAACTTCCGGTGAAGTTAGATCATCTTCGAGAGCGAGGAAAGAGTCGACTTCCTAGAGAAGAAAATCAATATCCCCGAAGGGAGTGAGAGTCGGAGAAGAGGTAGAAACGATCGGGTCATAATAAGGAGTGGGATTGCCACTCGCGATCACATCGGAGAAACCGAGAACTTCTTGAGAATACTCCTCACAAGCCATTTCAATGACGTCGATTCGGTTAACTGAATTATCATCGTAATTAGAGGAGTATCTCGAAGTTTGATCAAGATTGAATGTTACGACTTCTTTTTCAACACGAAGAGTTAATTCGTCTTCATAAACATCAATCAAAGAACGTCCGGTCTTTAAGAAGGATCTCCCGAGAATTAGGGGAACTCGGGAATCGGCATCAAAGTCTACGACTACAAAGTCGGTCAGGAATTGGAACTTTCCTACTTTTACGTCGACATCTTCGGCGATACCGATCGGTTGGGTGATCGAACGGTCTGCAAGTTCAAGAGTCATACAAGTAGGAGTGAGCTCCGGAAGAGAAAGCTTTTTCCACACGGATAATGGCATGAGATTTATGCTAGCGCCAAGATCGGCCAAGGCTAAGCACTCATCCATTCCAGGAAAATCACACGGTATGAGAAATTTGCCAGGGTCTCCAAGTTTTTCGGGTAACTTTTTGAGGAGAACCGCCGAGCAATGCTCATTCAACGGAGTTCTAGCCATTTCACTTAATTTTTCTTTTTTTTCCAATTAAAGCTTTAAGAGTCGAGGCAAATTTTGGCATAAGAATCAAAGCATCCGTGAGGCTAATTTTGAAACTCAAATCTTTAAAGATTTCATAGAATTTCTCAATTTGGTCGTTAGCTTTTTCACGGCGCCTTTCATCATTACGTCTCGAAGGATACGGAATCGACGATTTTGGGTTAGGCATCAGAGCACTAACGGGAGCACTAACGGGAGGAAAACTAGGAGGTCGAATTTGATTAGCAATCGGGGCTCGGTAACTAGTATTTCCTTGATTGAAATTAGCTGCGGCGGCTTGGGAAACATATTCTTGAATATTGTCACGATAAACGTTGCCATCGGTGGTGGGACAAGTTTGGCAAGAATGAGCACCACCGCAAGTAACAAAACTTTCCTCGACCGCTTTTACGGGAGCGGGAGCTTAGGATTGGTTTTTCTTATCGAGAAGTAAGGATTTCACCATGTCTTTAAGTTCGGCAACATCGGGAGAAATACCAGGGGTAGAATTGCTCGCACTCACTTTGGCAACAACCGGTTTGTTACATGAATTACAAACTTTGGATTTGCTCTCAATGATTCTTAGGCAATCTCGGGGCATTTTATCCAAAAAGTTAGCACCCGCGGCGGAATTCAACGAATCTTGATCATTAGAGTTCAAAGCATTATAGAAAGTATCGAGTTGATGTAATTCCGAAAATCCATGATGTGGGCATGCCCGAAGAAGATCATTAAATCGGTCCCATGCCTCGTAAAGGTTTCATCAAATCGTTGTTGAAATCTCATGATTTCATTTCTAAGATTTTGTTGTTTTGGAAGAAGGGAAAAATTTGTTGATGAATTTCGAAACAAGATCATCCCATGTAAGAATCGATTGAGGGGGTTCTTTTTCAAGCCAAATTTGGGCGGCACCCTCGAGGGAAAATGGGAAAACATAAGCTTAACCGACGTACTTCAGGACCGTTTCGGTGAACTCATCGTAGAAGTGATCTATGTTTAAATAACGGATTTGAACATGATGGACTTCTTTGTCATGTCCAAAAATTGTTGTTTTGAACGAGGTAAAAAGGCAAACCGTGCTTTAAAACTAAAGTTGTCCGCGAGATCTCTGGGCCTACGATGGGCTCCTCAGTAACCCTTGGTGGGTGCTTCGAGCAATTGAGCCATAGTAAGATTATCGGCCATCGTAACTACGGGAGGAGCTTGATTTTCAATAGGTTCCACAAGATTGAATGGTTCAACAAAAGTCGGTGGGACTTGTTGTTGTTGACGGTGTAAATTATACGAGATTAGCACGAGTGCGCATGCACTAAAATGTAAAAATAAAATTTATACTAATTTTTTTTTCTTTTTTTTCTTTTTTTTCTTTTTTTTCTTTTTTTTGGTTTTTCAACAATGTATTCACAATGTATTTTAATAACGGACAATGAGATAAGACACTTAAACCTAATAATCAACTCGCTTCTCGGTAACTCTTCAAAGAGAAAAACGCACAAAGGAGCGGAGGAGTAGGAAAGCGCGAAGCTATTAAAAACCTTTCTCCTTTAGGGTCGTAGTTCCTAGGAACGACCCGCCTTATACCCCTCTTAGAGTTTGTTTAACTTTCAAAGGTGAACCGTACCTCGCGAGAGACACAAAAGGTAAGTTTTTGATCTTTGGTTCGGGAACTTATTAATGATAATACTTCAATTGAAAGTATTATATTGATGGTGAATTTTATTTCTTTTTATGGACAATTTTTTTAATTTTTTAATTTTTTTTATATTATATATACTAATAAAAGAAAAATCTTTTTGTATTTTTTTATATGAAAATAAACAAAATAACTTCACACGGAAGGATCTTCAAACACAAATTGTCAAACGGCTCAACAATCGTAAGCAATCCTCCCCGGCAGCGGCGCCAAAAATTGATTGAAAGCCCTTTACTATATATAAATATAAGTAAATATATAAATATATAATAATGAGAATCAAAAAATCTCAATTGTAGTAAACCGGGAGTATGATTCCCGGGTCGTTATCCCTAACGAGAAATGCAATTGAAAGTCGAGAGTCGTTTTGATAATCGATGCTTGAATGAAACAAGATTATGATTAGATTTCTAAAGCTATGGGAAAATTAAGGTAAACATTTAAAAACAACTAAGGGAAAAACAAATTTTACTAAAAACACAAACCGGGAATTCTAAAACGTGACCTAAAAACCCTAAATTATCAAAATTAAATCCTAAAATAATCTTTTTGAATTTTTTAAATCTTAATTGACTAAAATGCTAGAACAAAGAAAACTAGACCAAAAACGGAAGTGACAAGGGCTTAAAAACACTAAAAACGTGAACGGGATTCAATCCCGTTCTTTAAAAAACCAAATTTTGCAATTTTAACCCTACGAAAGCAAATCTAATTTTCCTAAGTCCTAAATGTTAAAAGAAAATTTTCTAAAAAAGAATTATATTTTTTTGACTTTTTTATAATTTTTTATGAATTAAAAACGATTTTAATGAAATTAAATGTTTAAAAATACTAAACTATTTAATAAAAATCTGGAAAAATTAGCAAAAGTAGCTTGAACAATGAAGAATCTAATAAAAATAAGCTGGGAAAAACAGCTTATCAAATAAGCTGTGAAATAAGCTAAAAACGGCTTATAAGCCAAAAGAGTCAAAACGTGTATAAAAGATTAATATTGCAAGATAAAATCGAAAAAGACCCCAGGGCGAGTGGTAGTGTGTGTTGTGTATAAAACGTTTGGTTGAATTGGGGTAGAGGTCTCGGGTTCGAGTCCTGCTCACCCTTGGCTTCCCCCAATTCCCAAATGTTTTTTACTTGCCATTTTTTTACAACTTTTTAAAAGACTAAAAAATAAGCACTTTTTACAAAAATACTTTTTTTATAAATAACAAATAAGCACTAAAATAAGCTGAAAAGAGTGACAGAATAAGCTAAACATCCCTAAGTCTATATTGGCTAACTGTTAAGCTAATTAAGCACTAAAAAGCAAACCACAAAGAAAAATAAGCTTAGGAAGATGATAAGCTATATCTAAAAAGCACTTAAGAACAAAAATAAACAACTACAATAAGTTAGAATGAAAGAATAATCAAAAAGCTATAATACTTAGAAATTGTAAGCTAAAATGCAAATAAGCTCGAATAAGCTCTAAACTAAAGGAAAATAAGCTAAAGTGGGCTTAAACTAACCTAATAAGCTATACTAAACCTAGAATAAGTAAATGCAATAAGCTAATAAGACAAATAAGCAAATAACTTTTTGGCCAAAACTGATAAGCAAACAGCCTATGGGGGACTTTTCTAGCTTATTTTTAAGCTAGAATAAGGATCCTTATGGCTTAGTGGCTTATACCACTAAAAAGCATGGCCAAAAAGCTACAATAAGCAACAAAGAAAAAGCAGTTTGAAATTCAAATAAGCTCTTAAAAAGCTTCATGAAAAAGTTATCTCACACAGATTCAACACTTAAAAATATTTTTGTAATCTTCACAAAACACCACTTTTGAGCTTAAAAATAAGCAAACAAACAGAACCTTATGAACTTATAACCTACAAACAGATTGAGATTTGACCTCAAAGAGTTTATATCAATAATCAAAAAAGAGTTTAAAATTCGAGATAAGCCACAATAAGCAATTGAAAAAGCTATTTCTCAAAAATTTTCAATACTTATCAAATTTTGACAGTTTTGGCAAAATGCAAAACAACAATGCAGGCCTATTTGACTTTGATTCTAACCTGATTTAACACATTCTTAAACACAAAAGCATCACAAAACAACAAGATTCAAAGTCCTAATCAAACAAGCAAATAAAATGAGCTATAAGCTTTCAGATTCAAACCATAATTTCTTAAAACCTTAAAAATGAGATTTACTACTTAAAAACTTAAACAAACTGATTTTTTGGACTAATTTAAGCTAAACTAAACTGACTCAAGTGTCAAAATGCAATTTTGACCCATTTTAACCCAAGAAAATAGTTATGCCAAACACCCATTTAACTTTTTAAAATCACTTTTTGGACTGATTAACAAAGATTTAAGCCAAGGAATCTAAACACAGATAGTAACAAAGCAAAGATAAGCAAAAATAAGAGGATTCCAACAACAAATAAGCAGTTAAATAAGCAAATTAAGATGATGCAGTTATAAGGCTAATAAGACAGATTTAAATAGAAACTAAACTAAATGACATGAAAGCAATAAATAAAGACATATAAGCATAAAACATCAATAATAAGCATTAAATAAGCAGTGCTACAGTGAAATAAGCCAAAACTTAAAAAGAAAGAACTTACAAAACCCTTGCTTAAACAGGGCAAACAAATGCTCTTAGAGCTATTCTACAAGCTTTAGCTTGTCAAAAAACAAGCTAGTCGTGTCCATAAGCCCATCCAAGTTTGGCTTATCATCCAAAAAGCTGTGGTATTTAAGAGTGGGTTTTTTTTTGTTTTTTAAAAATTTTCTTTAATACTTTATATATAATTGAAAACAGTTTAACAATATGCTTAAATAAGGTCTTGTATGAGCTTAAGAAAGATTCTTGATAACTTTTAAACACAAATGAGTAAAACGGGTTTTAAGCTAAAACTTTAAATTTCA
>BQNB010042790.1:0-43105 GCA_026074375.1 Tanacetum coccineum | reverse complement strand
GTTTTCAACCGGGTCGGGCTCTCATTTAATGCATTTAATGAGCCTCGGGATAGAAATCTCACTCTTTATATATATAGTATAATTAAACTACTTGAAGTGCCAATAACATAATCACATTAATAGAAATACAATTTTGATAGATACAAACTAATTAAACTACTTGAAGTACCAATAAAGACCTTTGTTCTCCGAGCTTTCATCTGGTTCGACGTATATGCACTCCATAGTGTCTCTCCACATTGCCTTTAGTATTGGAGTATCGTCATACTTGTAGTAGTCACGTATAATAGGCTTAATAGCCTCTGTAGCCTCAAATGCATGATAATGTGGAAGCATGGGGAACAAATGGTGAATTACATGATTTTGGTTTGAATTATGGAAAGCCCAGTTCATCAACATCCCATAGTCCCTATCAATGGTCGATAAAGCACCTCTTAGCCAGTTCCATTCAGTCGAATCAAAGTGAGGAACCGATGGATGAGCGTGGTTCAAGTAAGTCACAATGATAAAGATGCAACTAAATGCAAACAAAGGAATTCCATACAAGAAGGCCGCCATTTTTACACCTTCTGTTACGAAAAGATGGTACAGCGCATAGAGAACTGCAATGATTCCAACATCCGAGAGCACAACGTGATGAACCTCGCGCTCACGGTCGTTAAAGATACCTAAAGTATTGAATATCATGTACAAGGGATGACCAAGAGTGACCCTTATTATTAGGATGCACACATTTCCGGGTCCATTATTCATAAACTCAGAGAATAAAGTATCGGATTTGCGTTTTGGGATGTACACCTCATCTAACTCAAGTGAGTTCGTGTGGGCATGGTGGTTTCGGTGACTATACTTGAATGTAAAGTATGGCGTCAAGGTAACTGAATGGATGAACAAACCAAGTGCATCATCAATCCACCGATACTCGCTAAAAGCATTATGGCCACATTCATGGCCAAGTATCCAAAATCCCATAAGAATAGTACCTTGGGCGAGCCAATATAGTGGCCATGCGACATAAGAGAGGGGTTGAGGGAGCAGCGGGATATAGTTCATTGCGAGATAGTATAAAGAATAGATTACAAAAAGATCACGAAAAAAGGAACCAAGAGAGCGGATAAGAGAGCGTTTGAAACAGTGTGGTGGTATTTTTTTCTTAAGATCAGCGATTCGAAATGGAGGTTTAAAGACCGGGACACGTTGGAGTATGTCTGTTTCGATACTCGAAACGTTCATCTGGCCACCAGCTCCCATTGTTTCGAGCCCGACAAGTGTAAAAGCAAGTGATAGCTAAAATGTACGTAAAGAGAGAGATATGTACTTTGTGTTGAGATGTTGATCTTGCTACTAGAGTACTATTTATAGATAGGATACGAATATAAACTGGCCACATGTCAACGGGTTGACATATTCAATATCATTCTTACTTGTTTACTAGCTTATTTTGTTTAATGGCATGCGACAAAATGACAGATCGCCATTTCTTAAACCTTAATGTTGTTAATGTGGTTTTAATATTGATATATTCGTCTTAACAGCCGTTAAATTAGGTGAGATTCGTCGTATGATACTACAGTAGGTTATTAATCCTTTTCATACACACAAGTGACAAGTCGTGAAGTACAATTAAGGACTAAATTTCTGGGAAAGTTCTCATAAGCAAGTCAGAATTAACCTTAGTTTCTTATATATGATAGTTAACCTTAAGAATCAATTCAATTCTTACTCTTGCGTGAAAAATTTCAGCCTTATATTATGAGCATGAACACAAAATTAACTAAATATGAATACATCAGTAATGATATAATCATATAAACATATAGATATGTATGATCTCGCAAAATTTGATAAATTACCAGCCTCTTCATCCATGATGATCATCTACATGTGATGATCGAGCTAGTTAGGTCTGTTATACGGTAGCCGCTTCCAAATTCTAGCTATTCGATCTTATCCTGATTTATACGTGTTCCTTCGAGGCATACAAAAGTTTTTGATGAATCTGCATGAACTGCTTTATTTGTACATATTAAGTTCCTTGAAGCATTCGAGTTCTGGATGCATGTATCTGCATGAAATGCCTGTAGTAATGCGACATTGTCTAAATATTTGTGTCTGTTTCATAGTTTAACTTCAACATTAGAGAGGGTTGCGGCCTCTTGACCCCGCTATCTGATGTGACGGTATTAAGTTAGCTCTAAAAAAAATGCACTCCGCATTTTATAGTTCTCGATTGAGCTTAGCTTGAAAATCACTTTTAGTATTGTGTAAATCAAAATATCTTTTTGACACCAAAATCATCAATATAATCGGCTAATGTGGAGTGAAAGCTAATACTTGTAGCATCTTCAATGTATGCATTTAGATTTTTCTGTTATATTAGTGCAAAATTGAAATAATTTTACAATATGTTTTCATTAAACGAATTTTACTCTCATGTAAGCACTAAATTTTACATCCAATCTTGCACTATACTTTTGAAAAAATGTAACTTGAAATTTAATTATATATTATAAAGCTAAAAATTAATATGTTGTGCCATAGTGTTATGAATAATATGGCACTATATTTGATGTTTTTTTAGTATTATTCATTGCATTAGAATTGTATGAATGTTTAGCGCATGCATCGGAGGAGATTTATTTTACTTTCGACATCGTATTAGTTCAAAATGTATATGTAATACCTACAGTAGAGATGCTCTAATGTTGTGTGACTTACTTGCATGGTATTTGTTCAAAAAAAATACTTGCATGTTAAGATCAAGGAATTTCATGTGCAACAAGACCAGGGCTGTCTCATGGATTTCGGTGGTCTCGTGCCATCACCATAAAGAAGCCTTTGAACACACACACAAAATAAATATGCATCGGTGGTGCATGAATTAATTTAACTCTAGCATCAAATTGTGTATATACATATAACACAGGGACAATTGCATATATATCCTTCCAAAGAGTAATAATTGCATATATATCCTATTAAAATTTTTAATTACATATATATCCTTTCAAAACATTAAATTTTGCATATATATCCAAATAACTAATTTTTATATAAATAATATCTTAAAATACATAATAATTTTACATTGACCATTATGCCCTTTTACTTCTATCTTTTTGTAACTATTTAATATCCCTCATCATCGTCTCTCGTACAAAGATTTAAGGAACCTAAATGCTTGTTTCAGTAATCAAGAATATTTATCACTAATTTATGAATGATTTTTATCTTTGTTGTGAACATAGGCACATATACTCATTAAAAACTCAAGCGTGCTCTTTCTCCTCTCTTGTATCATTATACGTGTTCTTTTTCCAACCAATTACTGATATAGTATAATTGAAAAAAGGCTATTGTATTTTCATCATGCTAAAACTCCAAAACTATTTGTTAGTTTTCCTTCTGGTAATAGTACATTTCATATTATCTTTCAAATTTCAGTCATAGAAAAAACACGACTACTATTTTTTGGAATCTCGTGAAATTGTAGTTAGTATTTTTTTTTCTTGAATTGTAATGAACTCAATAAGTCGAAAAGTTACGTTAATTTAATTGGTTTATTTTTGTTGTGTTATTAGGTATTTTACGGTTTTATTAGGATAATGATATGGTAGAAGAAGAAGAAAGGTTATAATGGGTAGTTTAGAGTTAGGTAATAATTATCATGTATTTTAAGATTCTATTTAATATATAAATTACTTATTTGGGTATATATGCAATATTTAATGTTTTGGAAGGATATATATGTAATTATGAGTTTAAGTAGGATATATATGTAATTATTGATCTTTGGAGGGATATACATGCAATTGACCCTATAATACAAGCGCATGAAATTTTATGACCCTCGTCAAGCGGTGGCCCTGTGCAATGGCACCTCCCGCACTCTTTTAAAGACGGCCCTGAACAAGACGCAAATAATATAATATGAAGTTGACTACTTTATGCAAAAGAATTACAGTAATTTTTTTGTACTATTATATTATAATAATCTTAAATGAATATATTTGCCCAATATGGCTATTATTAATTACAAAAATAATCAATTCCTTAGGTGGACGGAATCATTAGTCATTACCTACATTTGCTTTGAACATTTATCGAATCTAGTTAGCTGAATTCAAGAATTTTGAATAATGCTTGCAAATATAATATTTGTAATTTGATAACTTCAATGGTAAAGGAGTATATTCTAAATGATTGAGACTCGTCGTATGCATGATACAAGGTTTTTAATCCTTTCCATACACACAAGTGACAAGTTGTGAAGTATAAGGACCAGCTTTCTGGGAAAGTTCTCATAAGCACGTTATAATTAACCTTGTTTTCTTATATATGTATTTAACCTTAAGAATCAATTCCACCACTACAACATTAACCACTATCCCCAGCGACAATTTGGTCGATTCCCGGGCGACTTGTCGCTGGGGATAGGTTTCCCGGGCGACATGTCGCCCGGAATAAGTCGAATGGAAAAGCTTGAAGGGGATACGTTCCCGGGCGACATCGCCGGGCCCACATAATTTCAGTCAAACAATTAAGTGCCACGGTGGAGGGTTTTCCCGGGCGACATGTCGCCCGGGATAATTATTTTATAAAATGACTAATTAATATTGATGTATGATTAATTAATTAATTAGGGAGAATCCCGGGCGACATGTCGCCCGGGAAAGTGTTTCAAATAATTTGACTTTTCAACGTTAGAAACCATTTTGTCGTTTAGTGAAACCTTTCTCGGGCGACATGTCGCCCGAGATAGTCTTGCAATATTTGTTTGTTATATTTTCCCCGTAGTGCCGCAATAAATTTTTTGTTTTACCTTTCCCCGGCGACATGTCGCCCGGGATAGGTCTGCAATTTTTTTTTGGAACTGCCTGCACATCAGGCTATTTTCATATTTTTTTCCGGAATTTTTCCGAAAAAAATCTACCAATACTCAAACCTGTATAAACCAATATAGAATCTACTCAAATACATTACAACTTGTACCAAAACACAATACGATCAACGCATTTGATATAATAAAGCTAAATACGTTCAAAATCCGAATAAACACAATATAGTCTACAAAACGGGTGACGAAGTCACAAAACTTGCATTATCCGCAAGATAAAAGTTAATATTCACCTAGATAACATGTTCTAAACGTACGGGGAAACAAATATTCACATAAGGGTCGCCAATATATACTTCAAGACACAAAATAGCATATACTTACCCAAAATCCCCTAACTATCGTCCTCATCCTCGCCGCCGTCCTCATCATCTCCTGGCTCATCATCCCCGCACCCGCCACTCCCGCTGCCACCACCGTACTCAGGTTGTGACTCAAATTGATTAAGCATCTGAGAAAACTTGTCGTCACTCCTAAATAACCTCATGAACATGTTCACTTGTTTCGTGAGCTGCTTCTCCCTCTTTTTGAGCCTAGCGATATCGGTGGAGTGCGTGCTTTGAGATGGGGGAGGAATGACCGTGCCCTGTCCTGGCAAAACCCGTCCAACACCGGGAATGTGCCCCCGCTGCTTGCCCCCGCGAACAATGGCCATGATCTCATCCTCAGTGTAGGGCACACCCGTGGGGGTGTTGGAGCCTAGACCCTGTAGCCTCAGCATCTCATCCTATGTAGTCACAAAAACACAAGATAGTTAATATATTAGTCGGGTCACTACATTATTTCTCGACAAATCATTAAAGTGCGTGTTTTGGAACAAAACTTACATAAAGAGCTTTGTCCTCGGGGTTCAAGAATACGCCGCCAACAGTATGTGTCAAGAAGAAGGTGTGGATCAGCGACGGGTACTCTCTAGTAGCTGAGGTCTCCATCTGCACATACACACGTATATAAGATGAAACAAATTAAAAACGACAAATCACAACACACCAAAGCGTTAATTATATATATATATATATATATATATATATATGTAAAATAATTATAATGTTTATTACATGCATATCTCGGAGGGCGGCAATAGACCGGGATCCCTGTCGGCATACGACCTTGCTCTTTGCCCGGTTTTGTTTATTTTGGGCAGCTCGGGCAAGGTTCTTGGGATCATTCCAAAATACAAGCTGTGCATCCCAATCTACCTCAGAAATGTACGAGGGACGTCCGCGTCTGATGCGCTCGAGGTCATAAGTCCCATCCTCTTCAGGAACCCAATATCTTTCTTTGAGAGCAGCCTTCTTGCCATTGTAAATCTTTTGCAGGTGCTGCTGGATGCCCGCATAGATTTATGGCCAGCGGTCGGATTCCATGTGGGGATGCAAGTCAAACTGGGTTTGCAATCATATACAACAAAGACAGAGTTAGAGATATAATTTATATATTTATCTAAATTTATATATTTATTTATATGATATAAATAAATAAACAAATTTAGATAAATATACACAATTAAATAGATGAACACGATAATAAAATAAACATAAAAGGATAATGAAATAACTTACCCCAATATTTGTCACGACCCCCGCCTTTCGCTCCGGCGGCATTTGGCGCCAAGAAGGGTAGTGCAAGGGCAACTCCCTAACGAGCTCCCCGAGGTAGTTGGCCCAATGAGCCGCATGGTCACCGAGAGGCATGAGGGTCTCTCGGTCGTCAACCTCAAACCGGATCGGGACGGGGCCACTCTTATCCGTGATGGCCTTTAACCCGGGGTTCTGGGTCTCCTGGCGGGTATGCAGCCTGCCCGCTCTTCTGCCACCCAAATTGGGCTTTCGGGTGCCCTTACCTGCAAAATAAAGTGAGTGACAAAGTCATAAAAATTCAAGGCAAGCAAATTCAATGTATCAAGTTTATGCTTGTATTACAATAATTCAGAAATTCTTACCTCGGTTGCCTAAGCAACCCCCACAGCCGGTGGGTACCTGATATGGAGGGGGACGATCATCACCGCCACCGTCACCGCCGTGACCCCGTGCGACATCTGCTGACATCTGTACAAGTAAACCAATTATGTGTTTAAAGACATACTCGTAGGAGTAAAGGAGAAACACTGTCGAAATCATCTCAAATAGTAAACCAATTATACGCATTCATATCCTAAATGAGACTAAATATTCAAAAAGCATTCCCGAATAGGGGACTTTCCGAAATTAATTTCTAATAAATTAATTTCGGACGAGTTTTCTATAAGATGATTAAAATCAGACGGGGATTTTCCAAAATTAATCACTAAAATCCTAAAACATTCCTAAAGGGTTCAATAAAATAAATACCTAAACGCATATTCATTTATATCAAATAAAAAACATACATTTATATCAAATAAGCTATCAAGGAGTGTTTGGATTTGCATTTTACAGTGTCAAGGAGTGTTTGGATTTGCATTTTACACAAACTAATAACTATAAACATTCCTCGACGACATGTCACCAGGGATACCAAAAGGATAAAAAAAAGTTACAATATACCTTCCGCTTTCGATTCAGCTCGTTCTGGCCCCTCGGCTCGTTCTCGGCTCTCGATCTCGAAGATGCTACTGTGTCACTGTTTAAATTTTTTTTAACACAATTTATAATTAGCAACTTATTCTAGCAGCTTATTAAACTTCCATAACCAATCTTTATTATACTTAAACAAAATTAAAAAAAAAACATACGCATGTTTTATTACAAATAAATTCAAACACCGCCAACAATTAGAGGGTTAGAAAAGAAGTAGAAGAATCATAATTTAGAGGGTTTAGAAAATAATTATGGTTTAGAGGAGGAGGTGGTGGCGATAATGTGCTTGTGTGCTCGTGTGAGTTGCGGTGGTGAGTGATGGTGGGTTATGTGGTGAGTGGTGGTGGTGGTGGGTTCTGTAGTGGTGGTGCCGGAGGTGGTGGTAGGTGAGAGGTGGTGGTGGTGCTGTTAAAATCGCCAAAGAGAGTTTTTTTATGTTTTACGTTTTGTGGTGCTACTGTAAAACTCAGATCTTCTTTTGGTAACAGATTAATCCCGGGCGACATTCCCGGGCGACATGTCGCCCGGGAAAACTACAACTTTGTCATTTAGCGTAAAATAGCGCCATAAGGAAAATTTTAGAGGGCCTTTTTAGCAAATATAAAAAGGTTTCTCGTGCGACATGTCACCCGGAAAAGAGTTTATCAAAAAATTATAAAGTTTTATAAATATATCAAAATTATAATTTTTACAAAAAGTTTTCCCGGGCGACATGTCGCCCGGGAAAACGTTTATTAAAAAATTATAATTTTTACCAAAATTTTCCTGCCGGAGAAAAGGTTTATTAAAAAATTATGAAGTTTTATAAATATATCAAAAATATAATTTTTGCTAAAAGATTTCCCGGGCGACATGTCGCCCGGGAAAGCGTTTATTAAAAAATTATAATTTTTACCAAAAGTGTTCCCGAGCGACTGTCGCCCGGGAAAAGATTTATTAAAAAATTATAAAGTTTTATAAATATATCAAAACTATAATTTTAAATAAAGTTTTATTTAAAATTATTTTTTATAAAATATATAATTATTATTTACAATTATTTTTTATAAAATATATAATCGGTTCGTTTCGGCCGGGTCGGTCCGGTTTCTCGGTTCGTTCCGGTCGGTTCGTATATAATTATTATTTAAAATTAATTTTTATAAAATATATAATTATTATTTACAATTATTTTTTCTAAAATATAAAATCGGTTCGTTTTGGCCGGGTCGATCCGGTTTCTCTGTTCGTTCCAGTCGGTTCGTATATAACTATTATTTAAAATTATTTTTTGAAAAATGTATAATTATTATTTACAATTATTTTTAAAAAATTATACACTTTTAGATGTTGTCGTTGTACATTAGATGTTCAACGGATGAGTCGATGTATTATCGTTGTACATTAGATGTTCAACGGATGAGTCGATGTGTTGTCGTTGTACATTAGACGTTCAACGGATGACTCGATATGTTATCGTTGTACATTAGACGTTCAACGGATGAGTCAATGTGTTGTCGTTGTACATTAGACGTTCAACGGATGAGTCAATGTGTTATCGTTGTACATTAGACGTTCAACGGATGACTCGATGTGTTATCGTTGTACATTAGACGTTCAACGGATGACTCGATATGTTATCGTTGTACATTAGACGTTCAACGGATGAGTCGATGTGTTGTCGTTGTACATTAGACGTTCAACGGATGAGTCAATGTGTTATCGTTGTACATTAGACGTTCAACGGATGACTCGATATGTTATCGTTGTACATTAGACGTTCAACGGATGACTCGATGTGTTATCGTTGTACATTAGACGTTCAACGGATGAGTCGATGTGTTATCGTTGTACATTAGACGTTCAACAAATGACTCGATATGTTATCGTTGTACATTAGACGTTCAACGGATGACTCGATATGTTATCGTTGTACATTAGACGTTCAACGGATGAGTCGATGTGTTGTCGTTGTACATTAGACGTTCAACGGATGAGTCAATGTGTTATCGTTGTACATTAGACGTTCAACGGATGACTCGATATGTTATCGTTGTACATTAGACGTTTAACGGATGAGTCGATGTGTTATCGTTGTACATTAGACGTTCAACGGATGAGTCGATATGTTATCGTTGTACATTAGACGTTCAACGGATGACTCGATATGTTATCGTTGTACATTAGACGTTCAACGGATGACTCGATATGTTGTCGTTGTACATTAGACGTTCAACGGATGACTCGATGTGTTGTCGTTGTACATTAGACGTTCAACGGATGAGTCAATGTGTTCTCGTTGTACATTAGACGTTCAACGGATGACTCGATGTGTTATCGTTGTACATTAGACGTTCAACGGATGACTCGATATGTTATCGTTGTACATTAGACGTTCAACGGATGAGTCAATGTGTTATTGTTGTACATTAGACGTTCAACGGATGACTCGATATGTTATCGTTGTACATTAGACGTTCAACGGATGAGTCGATGTGTTATCGTTGTACATTAGACGTTCAACGGATGACTCGATATGTTATCGTTGTACATTAGACGTTCAACGGATGACTCGATATGTTATCGTTGTACATTAGACGTTCAACGGATGAGTCAATGTGTTATCGTTGTACATTAGACGTTCAACGGATGAGTCAATGTGTTATCGTTGTACATTAGACGTTCAACGGATGAGTCAATGTGTTGTCGTTGTACATTAGACGTTCAACGGATGACTCAATGTGTTATCGTTGTACATTAGACGTTCAACGACTCTAATTTATTTTCCACTTTCGGATGTAATTTTTTTTATGGAAAGAGGAACGAGTCTGTTTACTGGTTCATTCTCCTAGAGCTTCAACGACTCCAATTTATTCTCCAGGATCATCATCGACTCTAATTTATTCTCCAGGAGCTTCAACGACTCTAATTTATTCTCCAGGATCATCATCGACTCCAATTTATTCTCCAGGAGCTTCAAGAGATGCAGAGTGCTCAAACTGCAAGCACTTGCTTGATAAGATAACGGTACTCGAGGCAATGGTAGAAATGTATAAAAATCCGGAACAAAACACAACTACTTCACGAAGTTTACAATGACATGGGAAAACTTGATTTGGAGTAGTTTGTCATTTGGTATGTAATTCGTATGCTTTAAGTGTCTGTTTGTAAGTCTCGTATGATTATCAGTCTAATATGTTTAAGTGTCTGTTTGTAACTCACGTATGATTATCGGTCTTAGACCTCGTTTGTGTTACTACAAGTGGTATGTATAATATTTAACTAAATGAATGTTTGTTTTTGTGTTACTTGACGAATGTGCATCTTGAAAAAGTATACGGTATATCATGTTCAACTATAGAAGGGTAGTGCATATCCTGACCGAACCGAGAAAACGGAGTGTTTTTCTTATATAGTTATTATTTATCAAATATATAATTATTATTTTATAAATAATAATATATAATTATAAAATATATTCTATAAATAATAATGATTTACAAGCTGAATTAAATTTTTTAATAAAATGTTTTCCGGGCGACATGTCGCCCGGGAAAGATTTTATTAAAAAAATTATACAGTTTTATATATATTAAAAACTGTATAATTTATTATTAAAAACTTTCCCGGGCGACATGTCGCCCGGGAAAGGTTTTACTAAAAAAAATATACAGTTTATATATATTAAAAACTGTATAATTTATTATTAAAAACTTTCCCGGGCGACAATAATTAACACTAATCAGACCCTTAAACATTCACGTGAATTAATTTTTTTAATAAAATCCTTCCCGGGCGACATGTCGCCCGGGAAAGATGAGCGGGAAAAATTGCCGCCAAAATTTTCGTTGATTTTTTGGTCAAATTTTAACCAACTTATCCCGGGCGACATGTCGCCCGGGAAACCTTCTTCGAACTTTGACTAAAAAGTCTATCAGAATTTGTGCCACGTCGGACAAAATTTTGTCGTTTAGTGACCTTTCCCGGGCGACAAATGTCGCCCGGGAAAACTTCGTCACCTGTTCTACCTTTTCTTGTAGTGGTTATGCAGGTATGTTTTAGGGTTAAATTTCTTTACACGATTAATAAAAGGGGTCGTGCTTGGGTAAAAGGTCAAACCTACCAACCCGCGAACCCGAACACGACTCGATTGCCTCCCGTAAGCCGGGCCTATGAGAGCTGATTAATCTTTCACTTTTATGCCAAACGGTAAACTATGAAGGTCAAATGAGAGCTGATTAATCTTTCACTTTTATGTTAAAACAAGCTTAATCAAGCGCTACAAATAAACTAAGACAATGTTGAGAACTAAAATGAGAACTAAAACTCAAAAATAAGATAACAGATCTTTAAAATTGCAGAAGTATAAGTGCATCTAAAGTATGCATCTGCAGGAAGAATACCATTTGTTTTTTTGTGTGCTACTGAAGTACTTTTTTCATTCCCCTTTTTACTTTATTTTTATCACTGGCGTGTTGTTGTACGTTTTTATCCCTTATCATACGTTTCTATACGTTTTTTTTATTTTGTACATTTTCACCCGTTTTTGTACGTTTCGTAGGGTTTTTTACGTTCTTGCACGTTTTCATACTTTTTAATGGTTATCTACGTTTTTATATATTTGCGTACGTTTTTGAACATTTCATCCGATTTTATACGTTTTTGTACGCTTTCATACGTTTTTATATGTTTTTGTTCGTTCTGATCCATTTTCATCTGTTTTCATACGTTTTTGTCCGTTTTGTACATTTTCGTCCGTTATGTGCGTTTTTATTTGTTTTCGTTGATTTTTATTCATTTTGTATGTCTTCGTCCGTTCTTGTCGTTTTCATCCCTTTTAACCATTTTTGTACGATTTCGTCCGTTTTGTATGTTTGCGTTTGTTTTCGTCCTTTTTCATCCGTTTTTGTACGTTTTCGTCCGTATTTGTAAGTTTTCACTTGTTTTCGTAAGTTTGATATGCTTTTATGCGTTTTATATGTTTTTGTATGAATTCATACGTTTTTATAAGTGTTTATCATTTTGTATCCGTTTTTAAACGTTTTTATACGTTTTATGCGTTTTGTACGTTTTGAATGTTTTTGTACGCTTCTATACGTTTCTATACGTTTTTAACGATTCTATACGTTTCTGGACGCTTTTAAACGTTTTATCAGATTTTATACGTTTTTGTACGTTTTCATCTTTATAGGTTTTTTACGTTTTCGTACATTTCTATACATTTTTATAAGTTTTTCCATTTTTGTACATTTTCGTCCGTTTTTATCCATTTTCCTCCGTACAAAAACGTATGAAAATGTACCCTTGTTACCAATTAACGTATAAAAGTAAAAAAATGAAAACATACAAAACTTATAAAAACGTAAAAAAAAATTATACAAACCTAGATAACGTGCGAAACGTAGGAAAACGTGAGATAACATGGGAAAAAGAGCGGAAACGTGCCAAAACGTAGAAAAACATGCAGAAATGAGCGGATGCGTACGGAAACGTATGAAAACGTAGAAAAGCGTGCGAAAACGTGCGTAAAAATAGAAAAGCGTAGAAAACCGTAGAAAAACGTGGGAAAACGTGCGGAAATGAGAGAAAACGTAAAAAACATGAGAAAACGCAGAACAACGTGCGAAAACGTGCGAAAACATGAGATGTGTACGAAAACTTTCAAACACATAAAAAAGGAAGAAAATGAGGCATAAAAACGTAAGAAAACGGTTAAAATGTAGAAAACGGAACAAACATAGAAAACTGATGAAAATGTCAAAAAATGTATGAATAGGACAAAAATGTAAGAAAACGTAAGAACGTATAAAACTGTACAAAAACATACTAAAATGAAGAAAAATGGATGACAATGTATATACCCAAAAAATAGTCTAATTATTGAATTATTGTAGAAAGAAGTGAAAATAAGAGGTTCTAACTGTCTGAATTATTGAATTATTGAAGTGAAAAGAAGTGATTTCGCCCTTTTATGTTTGAAAAAAACAAACGCACTTCTCTTGTAACCTCTTCCTTTCGGCAGATATAAAGGTAAGAAATGTACCTTTTTTTCAGAAAACAACCGAAACCTAAGTTAGCGTGGATCTGGTTATTGAGACTGAAAATACTCGTAACATTTAATTTGGTTATTCTTATTATGTAACTAAAATTTATATATTAAACTATAATTTTGATTTGGTACTTTTGTCATCGTTGCTATTTAGATTGATCAGTGTGTTTTCTGCAGGGGCGGACCCAGAACACTAAGCTATCAGGTGTACATAAATTTTTTAACGAGTATAAAGGGTTTTGATCAGGGGTGACTAAAACCAAACCCCGAACCAAAAGTTATGTTTTGACTTTTCGGTTTTTAGTTTTTTGCTGTTAGGTTTTTGATTTTTCATTGGAGGGCTATATTTTCTACAAATTTAAAAACAGTTACCGTATTAATTTAGACAGTTATTAAATATATCAAGATTTGTCAAAGATGTAAATACGATTATGATGGTATTAAAATCGTCTTATGGCTTTTTGTGGACTAAAACTAAAATATGAAATGAGACATTTTCGAAAATAATTTTTGTTAACATTTTAAAAAATTTAAAAGACTTGTTAATAACTAGTTATATCAAAAATTTAGGTATCTAAAATTTGCGATGACGGTTTTATGTTAGACCCATTATTTTAGTTAAGTTTTTTCAATTCATATATCCGAAATTCTAGATAAAAGTTTTAATTTTATCCGAATGCCCAAAATTTCGGATTAAGTAATATTTACGTGACATGATTTTTTGGGACCGACTTCATTTCGAAAAAAATAAGAACTTTAAAAAAAAATTACATTACGCAATAAACATCCATCAGGTTTCCATGAACTCTCAGGAACCCCCTAGGTCCGCCACTGAAATCGTCTCACGGCTTTTGTGTACTATAGAAAATATGAAATGTGACATTTTCGACAATAAGTTTTTGTTGTCAATTTAAAAAATTTAAGAGACTTGTTAATTATATCACAAATTTGGATATCCGAAATTTGCGATGGGTTTTATGTTAGGTACCTTATTTTAGCTAAGTTTTTTCAATTTAGATATCCGAAATTTCGGATAAAAGTTTTATATATCCGAATTCCCAAAATTTTGGATTAAGTAATATTTATGTGACACAAAATATTAGGACCAGGTTCGTTTTGAAAAAAAAAGCGAGAACTTTTCTAAAAAAAGAAGTTTTATAATTTTGTTCAAAAATTATAATTCGTATATCATATTAGATTGGGTTTTGCTAATTCATCGCCTTTTATCAAAGATTAAAGCGTTTCAATTGCACCTGATATTGATCAGAAAAACTACACAGGCGATCTACCTGCTCGCTACTATAATTCAGTATGATATCAATACTTTTGATTACACACAGTAAACACACACTCAGACGCACACAGTTAATGAATTTATAGTTTTTTAATAGATGTTATATTAAATAGTTAGGCCCTAAATTTGACCTAATTTTCGTAAATGTTATAGTTACTAAGTGATTCAGTAGATTGTGATTGTGATTGTGAATATATTTTTGATGGCGATTGCGCAAAATGTATGTTGGTTGGTCGGTTTGTTTCGTGCTCGTTTGGTTCAGTTTTATGATTGATTATACATACTGAAACGAACACATTTAGCTGTTGTCGAATTATTGTTAAAATTAAGTTGAAGGTAGGTTGGTAGGTAGCGCCCAAATTTGACCTACAAGTTGCTCATTGCCTTATTGTTAGCTATGGTTTATTAGGTAGTATATTTGTGATTGTGTGGTTATATTTGAGTGTGATCGTTTCCATGTGACCTGCTTTACAATATAGAATATTTATGTTGCTACGTGAATGCTTAGTGAGTCTACTTATAGAATATCTAACAAGTGATGTGACCTGCTTTACAATATATGAGGACATAATGTATGAATAGTTAATGCGTGAATGACCTGCCCGTTATCATATAGTGAGCTTTGATAGGTTTAAGTTGGTGGTCTGAAATCTGAATGTATATTCGGTTAAATTTCTAAATTTAAGTGATAATTGATTACTAGTAGTTAGTGAACAATGAGACAAGTGATGGAATCCAATATGTTCTGCAAGTCATGTAAGTATGCAATATGTTCTGCAACTTATGTGGTCTGTTCTGCAGGTTAACTGCATTCATTTATTCCTCTGCTGCACAAGCAAATTTATTCGTTTGGTTTAAGCCCTTTAATCCTCGTGGGTCGGATTTCATTTGAGACAGTTTTGGCTTCTGCGTCATTTCCATGTGGGATACAGGTTCCTTGTAGTTTTAGCTTCATAGTTTGTTTGGCTTAGGATTTTTGTCTTTGGCGGGATGAGCTTTAAGGATCTATACAATTTTTTTGTACGTTTTGTTCCGTTTTGTATGTTTGCGTCCGTTTTCGTCCTTTTCATCCGTTTTCGTCCGTATTTGTAAGTTTTCATTTGTTTTCGTATGTTTTATATGCTTTTATGCGTTTTTATATGTTTTTGTATGAATTCGTACGTTTTTATAAGTGTTTATCATTTTGTATCCGTTTTTAAACATTTTTATACGTTTTATGCATTTTGTACGTTTTTGAATGTTTTTGTACGCTTCTATACGTTTCTATACGTTTTTGAACGATTTTATACGCTTCTGGACGCTTTTAAACGTTTTATCCGATTTTATACGTTTTTGTACGTTTTCATCTTTATACGTTTCTTACGTTTTCGTACGTTTCTATACATTTTTATAAGTTTTTCCGTTTTTGTACATTTTCGTCCGTTTTAATCCATTTTCGTCCGTACAAAAACGTATGAAAATGTACCCTTGTTACCAATTAACATACAAAAGTAAAAAAAATGAAAACATACAAAACTTATAAAAACGTAAAAAAAACTTATACAAACGTAGATAACGTACGAAACGTAGGAAAACGTGAGATAACATGGGAAAAAGAGCGGAAACGTGCCAAAACGTAGAAAAACATGCGGAAATGAGCGGATGCGTACGGAAACGTATGAAAACGTAGAAAAACGTGCGTAAAGAAAGTGTGCGAAACCGTGCGTAAAATAGAAAAACGAAGAAAAGTGAAAAAGTGGGACACGAGTGCAGAATATGAGCGAAAAGTAAAAAAGTGCGAAAACACCGAAAACCTACGAAAAACGTTAATAGTAACTGTAACTCATGGTTAGTACTGCGTAGTTTTGATTTAGGAAATCAGTACATGAGAATCAAAGCACATCTGTGTGTAGCAAGGATCACTTATCTGAACTTCCTGTGCTATTGTTTGTGAGAAAAAAGGTTGAGGGATAAAATGTGAGGCATTAAAAAGATTCGCTGGGCGTGAGAAGACACTCGGGGTGAGAGTGTCTCTAGAGGATCGTTAGCCTAAGAACGCTCGTATAGTGTCAGTGAGTACTATTCTGAGGATGAATTAGAGAGGTTCGATAGATAAAGATGCGTTTATAGAGTAGAAGTGAGAATTCATTATCAGTTACCCTGAGTGTAAACTATATAAGTCGTGTAGAGGAATAAGCTAAGTGAAACGTATGTATAGTCAGTGTGAGTTTTTCACTAATTGAGTGTGTGTGAAATGAATTGTTCTAGAATAGCTTTGCTATGCGAGTGTTAGAGATGCGAGGACTGACATAATGCATGTTTCGTTGATAGGCTAACTGTGTTTGTAGTGTTGTGTGTTTAGTTGCTTTTCGTTGTGTATGTTACTATATATGTATGTATGTGAGTAATTTGAAATATATAGGAGTTCTCGAACTGAGGAGTGTGACTGTTTGATTGTGTGGTGTGTTGACTGTGTTCTGTCATCATTGTGCTATGATGTAGAGCTTGATTTGTACGTTCAGGCGTTGTTGCATGTCGTCAAGGAGAGTAGAAGGGAGCGGACAGCTAAGAGAACAGACAGCTTGTTGAGATGATGTAGGTGGCTATTCCATAAAATAAGTGTTATGTTAGACCTTGGAGCGATCTACTTAAGAGAGTGATCTTGAACTGATGCGGTGGAATGTTGTGTCAAGCCGTAACCATCCATGAGAATGCGATTAGTGTGTAATTGACTAGTGTATGGAGCGTGGCTCGCGTTGCTCTTGTCTACTGGTATGTGTGTTGTGAGTGTAGTGTGTGTTGTGCTGATTGTAGATGAGTTGTTTTGGTTCTGATTGTTGATTATTTCGCATTAGTTGTTGGTGGGTCAGGATTGTTCGCACAGAAGGTGTGTGTGTAAAAATGAACGGTGTGTTTGAGCGTGCTCGGGCTAGTTGTGTTTGGTGAGAGGGTGGTGTTATAAGTGTTAATAGAATGTTGTGAAGTGCAAGAGTTATGTGTGCGCTAGGACTTGTAGAGTAGTAAGTGATAGAGTGTAGATAAGTGTGGTGTCTTGAGAATCAGCTGTTATTCCTTAGTATGGTCGTTTTTTAAGTTTGCGTGAGGGAGACATAGAAGAGACTCGTAAGTATAGTATATCTCTGAATTATCTGGAGGAGTGATTTGTGAGGTTCGCAAGTGTGTTTTTAGTTGTACATCATATTTAAAGGAAGAGAGTCTTGATTGTGAGTGACTACCTCGTAGAAAGTATGTCGCAAGAATATAGCTGAGAGTAGAACTGCTATGCGCATGAGTACTGTATCGCGATGTGCACTCGCACTCTCGCTCGCATGAGGAGCGTGTTTGAGTAGGTTTCTGAGATGCTCCTATCGTGTATAGTTTTAGATAATGTTGGTTTGTGTCACTCGGTAGGTAGACGCTAGTATACCTAGAAAATTCTAAAAGATCTAAATCTAAGTGATGTATTGTAATGTGTGATGATTCTATACTGCTTGACCGGTTTCAATTGCGCTCTTGTATACTCTTTCGGAATAAGTATGTATGTTAACGGTGGGACTGTGCATTTTGCTGTTTAGGATAGTATCCGCGCGACTGTTGTTACCAATTTTTATGCTAGCTCGTGATATGAAGTAGAGTGAAAGAGAGAGTTTTGGTAAGAAGAAAAATAGAAGTGTGTGCGCAGTTCACGGAGAGTTAAAATGTGTTAGAAGTCCAGCTCGCCAGCAGTTGATTGCCGCCCGGGGTGATGATAACCTCCGTGGAGGAACAATCGTAGGTGCTGTATCCGCAGCTAGGAGTTGTGTGACACATTAACGGCTGGTTGAGGTGTCTAGCAAAGTGAGATAGAATATGGGGATATGATGAGTTTCGACGCTATCTCGCAGTTGGTTTGTTTAGGTTAAGTCTACTCGCTTGTGTAGAGAAAAAGAGAGAAGACGCTAAGAAAAGGTGATAGTGTTCATTGTGTGTGTTGTGAGCTAGTGTCTAGTTATGTGATCTCGCGCAACGTATAATATTATGTTAGATAACAGAGAAAAATATATAAAATATTATCCAGAACTTTGCGCACTAGAAAAGTTTGTGTGTGAGTTAGGTACCTTATTTTAGCTAAGTTTTTCAATTTGATATCCGAAAATTTCGGTTAAAGTTTTATTATATTGAAAATACACCAAAAAATTTCGGATTAAGTAATATTTAGAAAAAATTACATGTTTCGTCCCTATGGTTTATACCAAACGTCACGTTTCGTCCCTATTTCATTTTAATTACACTAGGCGTCCCTAATTTTGAAACTGGTAACGCTGGTCGTCCCTATTTTGGATGGTCGTTAACTTTTCTCGTTACGTCTAATTATTAAAAGGGTATTTTGGTCTTTTTGCTCCTGTCACCACCATAGGGACGAAACGTGTAATTTTTTATACGAATCAATTTTAAAAAAAGACAAAATTTTTTTTCTTCTTATTATTATTATTAGTATTATTATTACGAGCAATAATTAATTTTTTTTTATAAGAATCAAATTAAAAAAAATTAATTTTCTTTTTATAAAAAGAATTTTAAAACAAAAATTTATATTTTTTTATTTCGGTTTCAGTTTACGAGCAATAATAAAAAAAATTATTTTTTTTAACTTTTTTTATTTCGGTTTCAGTTTACGAGCAATAATAAAAACAAAATGTTTAAATTTTTTTATTTTGATTTCAGTTTACGAGCAATAATAAAAAAAATCTTAAAAAATTTTTTTAAATTTTTTTATTTTGGTTTTAGTTTACTAGCAATAATAAAAAAAAATAATTTTGTTTATTTTGGTTTCAGTTTACTAGCAATAATTAAAAAAAATTAATTTTTTTATTTCGGTTTCAGTTTACGAGCAATAATAAAAAAAAGTTTTATTTTTTTTAATTCGGTTTCAGTTTATGAACAATAATAAAAAAAATTAAAATTTTAAATTTTTTTTTTAGTTCGGTTTCGGTTTACGAGCAATTTTATTTCGGTTTTAGTTTACGAGAAGAAAAATAATAAGTCGCGGTGTTTTTTAAAAAATTTTAAAAATTGCTCGAAGTGAAACCGAAGTAAAAAAGTTTTAAATTTTTTTTATTATTGCTCGTAAACTGAAACCGAAATAAAAAAAGTTAAAATTTTTTAAAATAAGAAAAATTAATAATCATAATAATAATAATAATAATAATAATAATAATAATAATAATAATAATAAGAAAAAATTACACGTTTCGTCCCTGTGGTGGTGACAGGAGCAAAAAGACCAAAATACCCTTTTAATAATTAGACTTAACGAGAAAAGTTAACGACCATCCAAAATAGGACGGCTAGCGTTACCAGTTTCAAAATTAGGGACGACTGGTGTATTTAAAATGAAATAGGGACGAAATGTGATTTTTGAATAAACCATAGGGACGAAACATGTAATTTTTTCTAATATTTATGTGACACAAATTTTTGGGACCAGGTTCGTTTTGAAAAAAATCAAGATCTTTTCTAAAAAAAGAAGTTTTATAATTTTGTTCAAAAATTATAATTCGTATATCATATTAGATTAGGTTTTGCTAATTCATCGCCTCTTATCGAAGATTAAAGCGTTTCAATTGCACCTGATATTGATCGGAAAAACTACACCTGCAATCTACCTACTCGCTACTATAATTCAGTATGATATCATTACTTTTGATTACACACAGTAAACACACACTCAGACGCACACAGTTAATGAATTTATCGTTTTTTAATAGATGTTATATTATATAGTTAGGCCCTAAATTTGACCTAATTTTCGTAAATGTTATAGTTACTAAGTGATTCAGTAGATTGTGATTGTGATTGTGAATATATTTTTGATGGAGATTGCGCAAAATGTATGTTGGTTGGCCGGTTTGTTTCGTGCTCGTTTGGTTCAATTTTATGATTTATTATACATACTGAAACGAACACATTTAGCTGTTGTCGAATTATTGTTAAAATTAAGTTAAAGGTAGGTTGGTAGGTAGCGCCCAAATTTGACCTACAAGTTGCTCATTGCCTTATTGTTAGCTATGGTTTATTAGGTAGTATATTTGTGATTGTGTGGTTATATTTAAGTGTGATCGTTTCCATGTGACGTGCTTTACAATATAGAATATTTATGCTGCTACGTGAATGCTTAGTGAGTCTACTTATAGAATATCTAACACGTGATGTGACCTGCTTTACAATATATGAGGACATAATGTATGAATAGTTAATGCGTGAATGACTTGCCCGTTATCATATAGTGAGCTTTGATAGGTTTAAGTTGGTGGTCTGAAATCTGAATGTATATTCGGTTAAATTTCTAAATTTAAGTGATAATTGATTACTAGTAGTTAGTGAACAATGAGACAAGTGATGGAATACAATATGTTCTGCAAGTCATGTAAGTATGCAATATGTTCTGCAACTTATGTGGTCGGTTCTGCAGGTTAACGTCGGTTCTGCAGGTTAACTGCATTCATTAGTCCTTGCTGCTAACATGAAGCAAATTTATGTTCGTTTTGGGTTAAGCCCCTTTATTTTCCTCGTGGGTCGGATTGCATTTGAGACAGTTTTGGCTTCTGCATCATTTCCATGTGGGATACAGGTTCCTTGTAGTTTTAGCTTCATAGTTTGTTTGGCTTAGGATTTTTGTCTTTGGTGGGATGAGCTTTAAGGATCTGTACGCTTTAAGGATCTGTATAATTTTTTTGTACGTTTTAGTCCGTTTTGTATGTTTGCGTTCCGTTTTCGTCCTTTTCATCCGTTTTTGTAGGTTTTCGTCCTATTTGTAAGTTTTCATTTGTATTCGTAAGTTTTATATGCTTTTATGCGTTTTTATATGTTTTTGTATGAATTGTGACGTCTTTTATACATATAGTGCTGTATCATTTTTGTAATCCCGTTTTTTAATATTTTTTTAACGGTTTTATGCGTTTTGTACGTTTTTGAATGTTTTTGTACGCTTCTATACGTTTTTATACGTTTCTATACGTTTTGAACGATTTTATACGCTTCTGGACGCTTTTAAACGTTTTATCCGATTTTATACGTTTTTGTACGTTTTCATCTTTATACGTTTCTTACGTTTTCGTACGTTTCTATACATTTTTATAAGTTTTTCCGTTTTTGTACATTTTCGTCCGTTTTAATCCATTTTCGTCCGTACAAAAACGTATGAAAATGTACCCTTGTTACCAATTAACATACAAAAGTAAAAAAAATGAAAACATACAAAACTTATAAAAACGTAAAAAAAACTTATACAAACGTAGATAACGTACGAAACGTAGGAAAACGTGAGATAACATGGGAAAAAGAGCGGAAACGTGCCAAAACGTAGAAAAACATGCGGAAATGAGCGGATGCGTACGGAAACGTATGAAAACGTAGAAAAACGTGCGTAAAAATAGAAAACCGTAGAAAACGTGGGAAAACGTGCGGAATTGAGCGAAAACGTAAAAAAACGTGCGAAAACGCAGAAAAACGTGCGATGTGTACGAAAACTTTCAAACACATAAAAAAGGAAGAAAATGAGGCATAAAAACGTAAGAAAACGGTTGAAAACGTAGAAAACAGAACAAACGTAGAAAAACTGATGAAAATGTCAAAAAATGTACGAATAGGACAAAAATGTAAGAAAACGTAAGAACGTATAAAACTGTACTAAAACGAAGAAAAATGGATGACAATGTATAAACCAAAAAAATTGTCTGAATTATTGAATTATTGTAGAAAGAAGTGAAAATAAGAGGTTTTAAATGTCTGAATTATTGAATTATTGAAGTGAAACGAAGTGATTTCGCCCTCTTATGTTTGAAAAAAACAAACGCACTTCTCTTGTAACCTCTTCCTTTCGGCAGATATAAAGGTAAGAAATGTATGTTTTTTTAGAAAAACAACCGAAACCTAAGTTAGCGTGGATCTGGTTATTGAGACTGAAAATACTCGTAACATTTATTTTGGTTACTCTTATTATGTAACTGAAATTTATATGTCGAACTATAATTTTGATTTGGTACTTTTGTCATCGTTGCTAATTAGATTGATCAGTGTGTTTTCTGCAGGGGCGGACCCAGAACACTAAGCTATCAGGTGTACATAAATTTTTTAACGAGTATAAAGGGTTTTGATCAGGGGTGACTAAAACCAAACCCCAAACCAAAAGTTATGTTTTGTCTTTTCGGTTTTTAGTTTTTTGTGGTTAGGTTTTTGATTTTTTCATTGGAGGGCTATATTTTCCACAAGTTTAAAAACAGTTACCGCATTAATTTAGACAGTTATTAAATATATCAAGATTTGTCAAAGATGTAAATGCGATTATGATGGTATTAAAATCGTCTTATGGCTTTTTGTGGACTAAAACTAAAATATGAAATGAGACATTTTCGAATATAATTTTTGTTATCAATTTAAAAGACTTGTTAATAACTAGTTATATTAAAAATTTAGATATCCGAAATTTGCGATGACGGTTTTATGTTAGACCCATTATTTTAGCTAAGTTTTTTCAATTCATATATCCGAAATTCTAGATAAAAGTTTTAATTATATTCGAATGCCCAAAATTTCGGATAAAGTAATATTTACGTGACATGATTTTTTGGGACCGACTTCATTTCGAAAAAAATAAGAACTTTAAAAAAAATACATTACGCAATAAACATCCATCAGGTTCCCATGAACCCCCGGGAACCCCCTAGGTCCGCCACTGGAATCGTCTTACGGCTTTTGTGTACTACAAAAAATATGAAATGTGACATTTTCGACAATAAGTTTTTGTTGTCAATTTAAAAAATTTAAGAGACTTGTTAATAACTAGTTATATCACAAATTTGGATATCCGAAATTTGCGATGGGTTTTATGTTAGGTACCTTATTTTAGCTAAGTTTTTTCAATTTAGATATCCGAAATTTCGGATAAAAGTTTTATATATCTGAATACCCAAAATTTCGGATTAAGTAATATTTAGAAAAAATTACATGTTTCGTCCCTATGGTTTATACCAAACGTCACGTTTCGTCCCTATTTCATTTTAATTACACTAGGCGTCCCTAATTTTGAAACTGGTAACGCTGGTCGTCCCTATTTTGGATGGTCGTTAACTTTTCTCGTTACGTCTAATTATTAAAAGGGTATTTTGGTCTTTTTGCTCCTGTCACCACCATAGGGACGAAACGTGTACTTTTTTATACGAATCAATTTAAAAAAAAAGACTAAATTTTTTTTCTTCTTATTATTATTAATAGTATTATTATTACGAGCAATAATTAAAATTTTTGTTATACGAATCAAATTAAAAAAATTATTTTTTTTTATAAAAAGAATTTTAAAACAAAAATTATTTTTTTTTAACTTTTTTTATTTCGGTTTCAGTTTACGAGCAATAAAAAAAACATAATTTTTAAATTTTTTTATTTTGATTTCAGTTTACGAGCAATAATAAAAAAAATCTTAAAATTTTTTTTTTAATTTTTTAATTTTGGTTTTAGTTTACTAGCAATAATAAAAAAATTTAATTTTTTTTATTTCGGTTTTAGTTTACTAGCAAGTTGCTCATTGCCTTATTGTTAGCTATGGTTTATTAGGTAGTATATTTGTGATTGTGTGGTTATATTTGAGTGTGACGTTTCCATGTGACCTGCTTTACAATATAGAATATTTAGTAGTACGTGAATGCTAGTGAGTCTAATTTATAGATTTCTAAAAGGATGTGACTGCTTTACAATATACAAGGACATAATGTATGAATAGTTAATGCTGTGAATGGACTGGCCGTTACTCTTTACGTGAGCTTTGATAGGTTTAAGTTGGTGGCCTGAAAATCTGAATGTATATTCGGTTAAATTTCTAAATTTAAGTGATAATTGATTACTAGTAGTTAGTGAACAATGAGACAAGTGATGGAATCCAATATATTCTGCAAGTCATGTAAGTATGCAATATGTTCTGCAACTATTGTGGTCTGTTCTGCAGGTTAACTGCATTCATTTATTCCTCTGCTGCACAAGCAAATTTATTCGTTTGGTTTTGGCCCTTTAATGCTCGTGGGTCGGATTGCATTTGAGACAGTTTTGGCTTCTACATCATTTCCATGTGCGATACAGGTTCCTTGTGGTTTTAGCTTCATAGTTTGTTTGGCTTAGGATTTTTGTTTTGATTTTTGTCTTTGGCGGGATGTGCTTTAAGGATCTGTACGCTTTAAGGATCTGTATAATTTATTTGTACGTTTTGGTCCGTTTTGTATGTTTGCATCCGTTTTCGTCCTTTTCATCTATTTTTGTACGTTTTCGTCCGTATTTGTAAGTTTTCATTTGTTTTCGTAAGTTTTATATGCTTTTATGCGTTTTTATATGTTTTTGTATGAATTCGTACGTTTTTATAAGTGTTTATCATTTTGTATCCGTTTTTAAACATTTTTATACGTTTTATGTGTTTTGTACGTTTTTGAATGTTTTTGTACACTTCTATACGTTTTTATACGTTTTTGAACGATTCTATACGTTTCTGGACGCTTTTAAACGTTTTATCCGATTTTATACGTTTTTGTACGTTTTCATCTTTATACGTTTTTTTACGTTTTCGTACGTTTCTATACATTTTTATATGTTTTTCCGTTTTTGTACATTTTCGTCCGTTTTTATCCATTTTCGTCCGTACAAAAACGTATGAAAATGTACCCTTGTTACCAATTAACATACAAAAGTAAAAAAAAATGAAAACATACAAAACTTATAAAAACGTAAAAAAACTTATACAAACGTAGATAACGTGCGAAACGTAGGAAAACGTGAGATAACATGGGAAAAAGAGCGAAAACGTGCGGAAATGTGCCAAAACATAGAAAAACATGCGGAAATGAGTGGATGCGTGCGAATGCGTACGGAAACGTATGAAAACGTAGAAAAGTGTGCGAAAACGTGCGTAAAAATAGAAAAACGTAGAAAACCGTAGAAAACGTGGGAAAACGTGCAGAATTGAGCGAAAACGTAAAAAAACGTGCGAAAACACCGAAAACATACGAAAAACGTTAATAGTAACTGTAACTCATGGTTAGTACTGCGTAGTTTTGATTTAGGAAATCAGTACATGAGAATCAAAGCACATCTGTGTGTAGCAAGGATCACTTATCTGAACTTCCTGTGCTATTGTTTGTGAGAAAAAAGGTTGAGGGATAAAATGTGAGGCATTAAAAAGATTCGCTGGGCGTGAGAAGACACTCGGGGTGAGAGTGTCTCTAGAGGATCGTTAGCCTAAGAACGCTCGTATAGTGTCAGTGAGTACTATTCTGAGGATGAATTAGAGAGGTTCGATAGATAAAGATGCGTTTATAGAGTAGAAGTGAGAATTCATTATCAGTTACCCTGAGTGTAAACTATATAAGTCGTGTAGAGGAATAAGCTAAGTGAAACGTATGTATAGTCAGTGTGAGTTTTTCACTAATTGAGTGTGTGTGAAATGAATTGTTCTAGAATAGCTTTGCTATGCGAGTGTTAGAGATGCGAGGACTGACATAATGCATGTTTCGTTGATAGGCTAACTGTGTTTGTAGTGTTGTGTGTTTAGTTGCTTTTCGTTGTGTATGTTACTATATATGTATGTATGTGAGTAATTTGAAATATATAGGAGTTCTCGAACTGAGGAGTGTGACTGTTTGATTGTGTGGTGTGTTGACTGTGTTCTGTCATCATTGTGCTATGATGTAGAGCTTGATTTGTACGTTCAGGCGTTGTTGCATGTCGTCAAGGAGAGTAGAAGGGAGCGGACAGCTAAGAGAACAGACAGCTTGTTGAGATGATGTAGGTGGCTATTCCATAAAATAAGTGTTATGTTAGACCTTGGAGCGATCTACTTAAGAGAGTGATCTTGAACTGATGCGGTGGAATGTTGTGTCAAGCCGTAACCATCCATGAGAATGCGATTAGTGTGTAATTGACTAGTGTATGGAGCGTGGCTCGCGTTGCTCTTGTCTACTGGTATGTGTGTTGTGAGTGTAGTGTGTGTTGTGCTGATTGTAGATGAGTTGTTTTGGTTCTGATTGTTGATTATTTCGCATTAGTTGTTGGTGGGTCAGGATTGTTCGCACAGAAGGTGTGTGTGTAAAAATGAACGGTGTGTTTGAGCGTGCTCGGGCTAGTTGTGTTTGGTGAGAGGGTGGTGTTATAAGTGTTAATAGAATGTTGTGAAGTGCAAGAGTTATGTGTGCGCTAGGACTTGTAGAGTAGTAAGTGATAGAGTGTAGATAAGTGTGGTGTCTTGAGAATCAGCTGTTATTCCTTAGTATGGTCGTTTTTTAAGTTTGCGTGAGGGAGACATAGAAGAGACTCGTAAGTATAGTATATCTCTGAATTATCTGGAGGAGTGATTTGTGAGGTTCGCAAGTGTGTTTTTAGTTGTACATCATATTTAAAGGAAGAGAGTCTTGATTGTGAGTGACTACCTCGTAGAAAGTATGTCGCAAGAATATAGCTGAGAGTAGAACTGCTATGCGCATGAGTACTGTATCGCGATGTGCACTCGCACTCTCGCTCGCATGAGGAGCGTGTTTGAGTAGGTTTCTGAGATGCTCCTATCGTGTATAGTTTTAGATAATGTTGGTTTGTGTCACTCGGTAGGTAGACGCTAGTATACCTAGAAAATTCTAAAAGATCTAAATCTAAGTGATGTATTGTAATGTGTGATGATTCTATACTGCTTGACCGGTTTCAATTGCGCTCTTGTATACTCTTTCGGAATAAGTATGTATGTTAACGGTGGGACTGTGCATTTTGCTGTTTAGGATAGTATCCGCGCGACTGTTGTTACCAATTTTTATGCTAGCTCGTGATATGAAGTAGAGTGAAAGAGAGAGTTTTGGTAAGAAGAAAAATAGAAGTGTGTGCGCAGTTCACGGAGAGTTAAAATGTGTTAGAAGTCCAGCTCGCCAGCAGTTGATTGCCGCCCGGGGTGATGATAACCTCCGTGGAGGAACAATCGTAGGTGCTGTATCCGCAGCTAGGAGTTGTGTGACACATTAACGGCTGGTTGAGGTGTCTAGCAAAGTGAGATAGAATATGGGGATATGATGAGTTTCGACGCTATCTCGCAGTTGGTTTGTTTAGGTTAAGTCTACTCGCTTGTGTAGAGAAAAAGAGAGAAGACGCTAAGAAAAGGTGATAGTGTTCATTGTGTGTGTTGTGAGCTAGTGTCTAGTTATGTGATCTCGCGCAACGTATAATATTATGTTAGATAACAGAGAAAAATATATAAAATATTATCCAGAACTTTGCGCACTAGAAAAGTTTGTGTGTGAGTTAGGTACCTTATTTTAGCTAAGTTTTTCAATTTGATATCCGAAAATTTCGGTTAAAGTTTTATTATATTGAAAATACACCAAAAAATTTCGGATTAAGTAATATTTAGAAAAAATTACATGTTTCGTCCCTATGGTTTATACCAAACATCACGTTTCGTCCCTATTTCATTTTAATTACACTAGGCGTCCCTAATTTTGAAACTGGTAACGCTGGTCGTCCCTATTTTGGATGGTCGTTAACTTTTCTCGTTAAGTCTAATTATTAAAAGGGTATTTTGGTCTTTTTGCTCCTGTCACCACCATAGGGACGAAACGTGTAATTTTTTATACGAATCAACTTTAAAAAAAGACCAAATTTTTTTTCTTATTATTATTATTATTAGTATTATTATTACGAGCAATAATTAATTTTTTTTATACGAATCAAATTAAAAAAAATTAATTTTCTTTTTATAAAAAGAATTTTAAAACAAAAATTTATATTTTTTTATTTCGGTTTCAGTTTACGAGCAATAATAAAAAAAATTATTTTTTTTAACTTTTTTTATTTCGGTTTCAGTTTACGAGCAATAATAAAAACAAAATGTTTAAATTTTTTTATTTTGATTTCAGTTTACGAGCAATAATAAAAAAAATCTTAAAAATTTTTTTTAAATTTTTTATTTTGGTTTTAGTTTACTAGCAATAATAAAAAAAATTAATTTTGTTTATTTTGGTTTCGGTTTACTAGCAATAATTAAAAAAAATTAATTTTTTTATTTCGGTTTCAGTTTACGAGCAATAATAAAAAAAAAAGTTTTATTTTTTTTAATTCGGTTTCAGTTTATGAGCATTAATAAAAAAAATTAAAATTAAAATTTTTTTTTAGTTCGGTTTCGGTTTACGAGCAATTTTATTTCGGTTTTAGTTTACGAGAAGAAAAATAATAAGTCGCGGTGTTTTTTAAAAAATTTTAAAAATTGCTCGAAGTGAAACCGAAGTAAAAAAGTTTTAAATTTTTTTTATTATTGCTCGTAAACTGAAACCGAAATAAAAAAATTTAAAATTTTTTATAATAAGAAAAAAAATAATAATAATAATAAGAAAAAATTACACGTTTCGTCCCTGTGGTGGTGACAGGAGCAAAAAGACCAAAATACCCTTTTAATTATTAGACTTAACGAGAAAAGTTAACGACCATCCAAAATAGGGACGGCTAGCGTTACCAATTTTAAAATTAGGGACGACTAGTGTATTTAAAATGAAATAGGGACGAAACGTGATTTTTGAATAAACCATAGGGACGAAACATGTAATTTTTCTAATATTTATGTGACACAAATTTTTGGGACCAGGTTCGTTTTGAAAAAAAGCAAGAACTTTTCTAAAAGAAGAAATTTTATAATTTTGTTCAAAAATTATAATTCGTATATCATATTAGATTAGGTTTTGCTAATTCATCGCCTCTTATCGAAGATTAAAGCGTTTCAATTGCACCTGATATTGATCGGAAAAACTACACCGACGATCTACCTACTCGCTACTATAATTCAGTATGATATCATTACTTTTGATTACACAGTAAACACACACTCAGACGCACACAGTTAATGAATTTATCATTTTTTAATAGATGTTATATTATATAGTTAGGCCCTAAATTTGACCTAATTTTCGTAAATGTTATAGTTACTAAGTGATTTAGTAGATTGTGATTGTGATGGTGAATATATTTTTGATGGAGATTGCGCAAAATGTATGTTGGTTGGTCGGTTTGTTTCGTGCTCGTTTGGTTCAGTTTTATGATTGATTATACATACTGAAACGAACACATTTAGCTGTTGTCGAATTATTGTTAAAATTAAGTTAAAGGTAGGTTGGTAGGTAGCGCCCAAATTTGACCTACAAGTTGCTCATTGCCTTATTGTTAGCTATGGTTTATTAGGTAGTATATTTGTGATTGTGTGGTTATATTTAAGTGTGATCGTTTCCATGTGACGTGCTTTACAATATAGAATATTTATGCTGCTACGTGAATGCTTAGTGAGTCTACTTATAGAATATCTAACACGTGATGTGACCTGCTTTACAATATATGAGGACATAATGTATGAATAGTTAATGCGTGAATGACTTGCCCGTTATCATATAGTGAGCTTTGATAGGTTTAAGTTGGTGGTCTGAAATCTGAATGTATATTCGGTTAAATTTCTAAATTTAAGTTATAATTGATTACTAGTAGTTAGTGAACAATGAGACAAGTGATGGAATACAATATGTTCTGCAAGTCATGTAAGTATGCAATATGTTCTGCAACTTATGTGGTCGGTTCTGCAGGTTAACGTCGGTTCTGCAGGTTAACTGCATTCATTTATTCCTCTGCTGCACAAGCAAATTTATTCGTTTGGTTTAAGCCCTTTAATCCTCGTGGGTCGGATTGCATTTGAGACAGTTTTGGCTTCTGCATCATTTCCATGTGGGATACAGGTTCCTTGTAGTTTTAGCTTCATAGTTTGTTTGGCTTAGGATTTTTGTCTTTGGTGGGATGAGCTTTAAGGATCTGTACGCTTTAAGGATCTGTATAATTTTTTTGTACGTTTTGGTCCGTTTTGTATGTTTGCGTCCGTTTTCGTCCTTTTCATCCGTTTTTGTACGTTTTCGTCCGTATTTGTAAGTTTTCATTTGTATTCGTAAGTTTTATATGCTTTTATGCGTTTTTATATGTTTTTGTATGAATTCGTACGTTTTTTATACATATAGTGCTGTATCATTTTTGTAATCCCGTTTTTTAATATTTTTTTAACGTTTTTATGCGTTTTGTACGTTTTTGAATGTTTTTGTACGCTTCTATACGTTTTTATACGTTTCTATACGTTTTTGAACGATTTATACGCTTCTGGACGCTTTTATACGTTTTCATCTTTATACGTTTTTTACGTTTTTGTACGTTTCTATACATTTTTATAAGTTTTTCCGTTTTTGTACATTTTCGTCCGTTTTTATCTATTTTCGTCCGTACAAAAACGTATGAAAATGTACCCTTGTTACCAATTAACATACAAAAGGAAAAAAATGAAAACATACAAAACTTATAAAAACGTAAAAAAAATTATACAAACGTAGATAACGTACGAAACGTAGGAAAACGTGAGATAACATGGGAAAAAGAGCGGAAACGTGCCAAAACGTAGAAAAACATGCGGAAATGAGCCGATGCGTGCGGAAACGTATGAAAACGTAGAAAAAGCATGCGAAATACGTGCCGTAAAAAATAGAAAGCGTAGGTGGAAACCGTAGAAAACGTGGGAAAACGTGCAGAATTGAGCGAAAACGTAAAAAAACGTGCGAAAACACCGAAAACATACGAAAACGTGCGATGTGTACGAAAACTTTCAAACACATAAAAAAGGAAGAAAATGAGGCATAAAAACGTACGAAAACGGTTGAAAACGTAGAAAACATAACAAACGTAGAAAAACTGATGAAAATGTCAAAAATGTACGAATAGGACAAAAATGTAAGAAAACGTAAGAACGTATAAAACTGTACAAAAATGTACTAAAATGAAGAAAAATGGATGACAATGTATAAACCCAAAAAAATTGTCTGAATTATTGAATTATTGTAGAAAGAAGTGAAAATAAGAGGTTTTAAATGTCTGAATTATTGAATTATTGAAGTGAAACGAAGTGATTTCGCCCTCTTATGTTTGAAAAAAACAAACGCACTTCTCTTGTAACCTCTTCCTTTCGGCAGATATAAAGGTAAGAAATGTATGTTTTTTTTAGAAAAACAACCGAAACCTAAGTTAGCGTGGATCTGGTTATTGAGACTGAAAATACTTGTAACATTTATTTTGGTTACTCTTATTATGTAACTGAAATTTATATGTCGAACTATAATTTTGATTTGGTAGTTTTGTCATCTTTGCTATTTAGATTGATCAGTGTGTTTTCTGCAGGGGAGGACCCAGAACACTAAGCTATCAGGTGTACATAAATTTTTTAACGAGTATAAATGGTTTTTATCAGGGGTGACTAAAACCAAACCCCGAACCAAAAGTAATGTTTTGTCTTTTCGGTTTTTAGTTTTTTGTTGTTAGGTTTTTGATTTTTTCATTGGAGGGCTATATTTTCTACAAGTTTAAAAACAGTTACCGCATTAATTTAGACTGTTATTAAATATATCAAGATTTCTCAAAGATGTAAATACGATAATGATGGTATTAAAATCGTCTTATGGCTTTTTGTAGACTAAAACTAAAATATGAAATGAGACATTTTCGAAAATAATTTTTGTTATCAATTTAAAAAATTTAAAAGACTTGTTAATAACTAGTTATATCAAAATTTTAGATATCTGAAATTTGCGATGACGGTTTTATGTTAGACCCATTATTTTAGCTAAGTTTTTTCAATTCATATATCCGAAATTCTAGATAAAAGTTTTAATTATATCCGAATGCCCAAAATTTCGGATTAAGTAATATTTACAAGACATGAATTTTTGGGACCGACTTCATTTCGAAAAAAATAAGAACTTTTAAAAAAAATTACATTACGCAATAAACATCCATCAGGTTCCCAAAGGGGCGATTTCCGGCGCCTCCCTCCACCCTTTTTTTCCGGCAACAAAACCCTAATTCCGCCTCTCTATCTATCCCTTTAGTAATTAATTATTCTGTCCTTGATTCGTTTATGATTTCTTGTATCTCATATGCGTTTTAATTTTGGGATATTGATTATAAAGGTGGCTAGATATGCAATCGGTTTAGGGTTCTATTTTTTTCACGAGGGTGGTGTCGGTTTGCTTTATAGTCTCATCTAAATCGTTCCTAGTACATAACCGAAACCATAACCCTAATTTTTTAGGGTTTGCTGATTTGATTTATCTTTAGGGTTTCGGGGATGGTTGTGTTCCATGATTCATGTTTTGGATCATGTTATCAGGCTCTTTAAGGATTTCGGTCTCTTTTAGGGTTCAAAATCTTTTTTGGGATCTGGTGGTTGTCGGCCTAACTAGGGTTTGTGATTTTAATCACTAAATCTTCGCTACATGTTCTATATATTTCTGGGGTGGTTCGACATGGTGTTTGGGTTGACGGTTTGCTGCAATCGTCTTTAGATGGCGAGGTCAAGAAACCTGTTAGGGTTTTTACTTTGATTGGTATTATTCCCCTGATTTCGCTATCGAGCATTGGTGTTGTTGTTGGCTGGTGGTTTGTTTGGAGCAGCACGTGGTCATGGGTATGGGGAGAGGTGTAAGTACTAAACCCTAAATTTGTTAGGGTGTCATGTGGAAGTCACGTATGTTTTACCATTTGGGCAGACGTGTAGGGTTCTAAACGGGGGATTTACCTACGTTTTTGGGTACGTAGTTTACTACGTTTTGGTTTCAAAACCTTCCCCCCACAAAAAACCACACTGGAGGCTCGGTTGTTACTACACAAACGCAGGTTCACAAACTGTTGTTTGGGACTAGTACATCGTAGTTTTTTTTTGTGTTGTTGCTGCTCGTATATGAAGTGCTCACTCTTGGTGGGTGAGTAGAACTTGGATGTAGCATGTTTTTTTATACAAACATGCTTTATGATCACTATTTGGAGTTGTTCTGTAGTGCCAAGTGGGTGATATGACAGCCTTTCTTTTCTCTTTATAAAGGAAGGATTGTTGCTGATTGATGCGTGAACAAGATGTACACGCTTGGAAGTTCATTGGGATATATCTTGCGTGTCCCAATTTGATTTTCTTAGGCTAGGAATAATAGTCCATGTTCGTAAATTTTTTTGTTATTTGGTATTACTAATTTATGTTTTGTAATGAAGATGATTGTTCTTCACATGGTTAGGCATAAGAGTGGTATGACATTTCTATGTTGCATGTTCGTTGCACTTGATGTTCAAGTTTGTTGACCCATGAACATCTGTGATATAGGACTTTCACCTATAATCCATTGTACTTCAACGCTTTTTTGGTGTAATATATTTTACCGGGGTTGAGTCCCTTTTACCCCAAAAAACATCCATCAGGTTCCCATGAACTCCCGGGAACCCCCTAGGTCCGCCACTGGAATCGTCTCACGGATTTTGTGTACTACAGAAAATATGAAATGTGACATTTTTGACAATAAGTTTTTGTTGTCAATTTAAAAAAATTTAAGAGACTTGTTAATAACTAGTTATATCACAAATTTGGATATCTGAAATTTGCGATAGGTTTTATGTTAGGTACCTTATTTTTGCTAAGTTTTTTCAATTTAGATATCCGAAATTTCGGATAAAAGTTTTATATATCCGAATACCCAAAATTTCGGATTAAGTAATATTTATGTGACACAAATTTTTGGGACCAGGTTCGTTTTGAAAAAAAGCAAGAACTTTTCTAAAAAAAGAAGTTTTATAATTTTGTTCAAAAATTATAATTCATATATCATATTAGATTGGGTTTTGCTAATTCATCGCCTCTTATCGAAGATTAAAGCGTTTCAATTGCACCTGATATTGATCGGAAAAACTACACCGGCGATCTACCTGCTCGCTACTATAATTCAGTATGATATCATTACTTTTGATTACACACAGTAAACACACACTCAGACGCACACAGTTAATGAATTTATCGTTTTTTTAATAGATGTTATATTAAATAGTTAGGCCCTAAATTTGACCTAATTTTCGTAAATGTTATAGTTACTAAGTGATTCAGAGATGTAGATTGGAAAGTAATATATTTTTGCTTGGCGAATGCGCAAAATGTAAGTTTGTTGGTCTCGGTTTTGTTTCGTGCTCCGTTTGGGTTTCAGTTTTTATGATTGATTATACATACTGAAACGAACACATTTAGCTGTTGTCGAATTATTGTTAAAATTAAGTTGAAGGTAGGTTGGTAGGTAGCGCCCAAATTTGACCTACAAGTTGCTCATTGCCTTATTGTTAGCTATGGTTTATTAGGTAGTATATTTGTGATTGTGTGGTTATATTTGAGTGTGATCGTTTCCATGTGACCTGCTTTACAATATAGAATATTTATGCTGCTACGTGAATGCTTAGTGAGTCTACTTATAGAATATCTAACACGTGATGTGACCTGCTTTACAATATATGAGGACATAATGTATGAATAGTTAATGCGTGAATGACCTGCCCGTTATCATATAGTGAGCTTTGATAGGTTTAAGTTGGTGGTCTGAAATCTGAATGTATATTCGGTTAAATTTCTAAATTTAAGTGATAATTGATTACTAGTAGTTAGTGAACAATGAGACAAGTGATGGAATCCAATATGTTCTGCAAGTCATGTAAGTATGCAATATGTTCTGCAACTTATGTGGTCTATTCTGCAGGTTAACTGCATTCTGTTCTGCAGGTTAACTGCATTCATTTATTCCTCTGCTGCACAAGCAAATTTATTCGTTTGGTTTTGGCCCTTTAATCCTCGTGGGCCGGATTGCAATTGAGACAGTTTTGGCTTCTGCATCATTTCCATGTGGGATACAGGTTCCTTGTGGTTTTAGTATTCATAGTTTGTTTGGCTTAGGATTTTTGTTTTGATTTTTGTCTTTGGCGGGATGAGCTTTAAGGATCTGTACACTTTACACGTTTGCACTTTTTCATTATTTCCAATGTTTGCCAATTCTGTAGTCTATATCTTTTTTTTTAATGTCAAATTGACTTTGAAGGCCTTTGACTGAGGCTGAGGTGGTTGTCAATGGTGGAGAAATAGAGGTGCAAAATCAAATGACTAATCTGACAATGAGGCTGCAATAGTTCATGTTGTGATTTGTCCCGTTACACCTCTTTTCCAGGTATCTAACTAACTACTTTTATTTATTTGTCTATTTCTATCCATAGACCGCCTTTAAGTACATCTCCATTTATTTTCTGACGGGAGTGACTGAGTGAGTTATATCATAAGAAAAGACCGCCTTTAAAATATATGATGATTTATTCTTCATTTGCCTACTGCAAGGCTTCGTCTATTTCACTACCGGATGATTTAAGTTGCATACTAAATTACTTTTGCCTACTGTAAGTTACATACTATACTAAATTACTATATGAGTAACTAATATTGTTAACTCTTGTTCCACATTGCCTACAGTCTGCAACAAACAAATGTTGCTGCAACATTTTTATGGAAGAGGCTACTTACTTTAGGTTATCATTAGAGTAGGGCCGTCAGGGTTTTAGAGCTTTAGTTGAGGCAGATTATTTATAGTTGAATTTGAGCTTATAAAGGAATGGACTTGTATACTTGTTGAAACAATTGTAGTACGCAGGTAGAATAAATGTAAGTATCATCTTTTTTAGCCAGCTGGGCCCAGCTCAGTTCAGTCTCATATAAGCAAGGTTGGATGCTTGTCCAGACTCATGTAGACATCACTAGTTTTGAGCTTTTTAACTTACTAGTTTTAGTGGGATGCTTGTCCAGACTCATATAAGCAAGGTTGCAAAAAGCGCTAGACGCTAGTCGGATGGGTCGACACCGCCATACTAGTAAATTGGTTTAAGGCGGGCCTAGGTGGGCCTAGGCGATTGAACTGTATTTGATAGCTTTCTACAATATCAATATCCTCAGATTCTGTTCGAGATGCTTTGAAGCTAATGCAACCAAAGTTATGTTGGCGATGCATATTTATTTATATTCATCTAATAATGTCATATTCTTTTTCAGAAAGTAAAAAAAGTGTTTGGGCTGTACTTGCATAGGATAGCTATTTTTTGAGGTAGAATGATATGTTTTAATTTGTGTAGGATGCCATTGCATATGGACACGGTCCTGATATTAACCACGGGTGTTGACTTCTAAGAGTCTTGGCTCTTGGCACTTGTATTCAAATCATCAAACTAGTTAACTAAGAAAAGTTATTTTTGCAGATTATCAATAGAGCTAGAGTCCAAGGATCCTAAGGACCCATTAGCTTTAAGTGATCAGTTTTTCCGTGAGTTTTTGAAGGATATAGATGATCTCCGGTGCTTGTGCTTGCGTCCTGATAAGCAACCACACGTTTCAGAACATATGGATATACAAGTTATGTAAACTTAGGCTACAGTGTATTATTATTACTACATTGTTGTTATCGTGATTATATAAATCCTTTTGGTTTTCTAGATTAAAGTGTTTGGGCAGATGGTATTCAAAGGGTACATATATCGGGGCAGAAATCCAGTGCACTGGAGTCCCTCATCCCGCACTGCACTTGCTGAGGCTGAATTAGAGGTAAACGGATTAACAGCTTCTTTGGAGTTACAATTAGATTTTTTTATTAATCAAAATTGGCAACTCTTATGTAGGTTCTAGTTTTAGTTCTTCATATATACTAATTGACAATGTGATCGATTATACATCCTATAATAGTGCAGGGATTTCTAGGGGGTATGTCTAGGAGTGTTGGATTCAAGCATTGGTATGTTTCTCGTTCTTTTTGGGAAGGTCATCCACAGTTATTAGTCGCATCCTTATTTTAAGGCCTAAACTGATGACTGAAGAGTGTGATAGGGCTCCGGACAATAGGTACATATTTGTAGAGTTAATATTGTTCTTGACTCAGGAGCTGATGTAAACCTTCATACCATCAGTTTCTTTCTGTAGTCTCGGCTGTTATTTGTGATTATTGTCTCTTACTTTTACCGAGCGTGTTTTAATTTCTTCCCATTATGAACTTGTTGTTCAGGTTTCCCAACGACGTGACATTCGTCAATTATTGGTGTATTCAAGCGATGCATGCTTTTTGGTAGATTTTTGTATACTTTGAAATACTTTTAAGTGTATACCGACATAGTAGATAGTAGTATATGTATTTCACAAAGGTCGCTAATAGGAATCCTCGCGTAGTGAAGTAGTGAGTGGGTGATTAGCAAGGTACCCGAAGTGTTTATGTAGGTAACTCTCATAAAATGAGATAGTAAGGACATAATTACTGATAAAATCCATAATATTATGTAAGTGACTCTTCGTAGTGCAATATTGGTTATAAGGTTAATTATTTGGTGAGAGTCATGGTATTTTACTTGCACTAGGATGATACAAATGCGTAATCCACAAGATGTGTTATTCCAAGATGGTGAATGATAATGTGTAGTCTAATGAAACATGTTTTCCATGACGGACAAGTGGTAATTTAGTTATTTAATGATATCGTGCCAAGCAGTTGTTAACTTAGGAAGTAGATAGTAATAGATAATGCGTATGCTATTCTGATATGTCCTTAAGAGCCAGTTATAGTCTAGAGTTACTAATGCAACCTAGTTCTCTATAACCAAGTGGCTCTGATACCAATCTGTCACACCCCCAAATTTCACTGCAGCGGAAGACTGGATTTGGGATGGTGACTTCATGGCGTGAAGAGGACTTGATACGAGAGATAGACCTCTACATGCCAATATACCAATGCAGACTCCTTATATTCCGTAGGATAGAACACCTGAGAAAAACATTGCTAAAGTGTCAACATAAAGTTGGTGAGTTCATAGGTTTGGTTATTTGATAAGAGTGATGAACCACAAGATTTATAACCATAGCATGAAATATAGTAATCCTATATATCATAATGAAAAGTATTTACTATAGTCTAAGCTCATGACACCGAAGCGTTAACATGTATCATCATAGATAAGCCCGTGCAGATGTTCAACCCGCAACATCCGTAACTGACTCAAATGAAACTGTGTTTGCTTGACTAATGTCAGTCCAAGACAAACAGGGATGTCAATCCCGATAGATCTATCCATAACATTCGCGCTTACAAGTAATTAACGGTTCATGATAAATTGGGCAACATAGCAAGTTGGGTTGAGTAGGGACTTAGACCCAATAGTAAATCAGTAATTGTACATGTGTTCAACTGTTAAAAATAAGCAATGTTCTCACCCCAAAAGATAATCTAAAATAGAAAAGTAGGGGCTATGAAACTCACCTTGTCGATTAATCATCCGGAATTGGTAATGAATCAATGTACGTTGAATAGTAACTTGGTCGAACACCTAAGTAATTATGACCAATCTGAGTTTACATTCTAAAATTTTAATGTATGAAATCAATTATGCAAATGGGTCATCAATGGGCATTGTCGTTCATGAGATAACGTTTTATGTTCTCAAAGATGTTGATTAAACCGTTGGCTCTATGAGATGATACACGACTTTACACTTATACATAACTTGCTAAAATCATGCGTCGTAATTTATATTTATAAGTTCATGCGATTTATATCGTAGGAAAATACAAGTATTAGTTGTAAGTTACTAAGTTTATATATGTCCTTATCACGTCTATTTATTTATACCGTCGTTGTTAATTAATTTGTGCATTAAACATCACGTGTCCGTTGACTCGTTTTAATATAACTTTAGTAAAAATTGTTTTATTCACATTTAATACACTTAAGGGTTTATTAAAATAGAAAGTTTTTGTCCCCTCTGTTTTCTAAGTCAGTAATTTACACATTCAACCCTTAAATCTTCACATTAGCACTTTTAACCCCTTAACTTTTCAAAATAGTATTTATATCCAATATTTCATTGTTTATATTCTAAATTTTACACTTTAAATCTTATAGCTTTTACGCTCAAAAGCCCGAATAAGTTTTTAAATATTTTTAGTATCAAATAAATTATATAGGCCGCGTTAGGTTCATTTACTCGTTTAAAACTCGGTTTTGTTGTTATTATTTCAAAAAAAATGTCGTATAAAACTTTCTACCATGTCAAAAGGACTTGTTTTAATTAACGAGTTTGTAAACCCATTTGGGGTCCTCGGCTAAGAGCGACCCAGAGCCCAAATCAGCACGTTCAACACTCACTATGTACAAGTTTTTTATCTTGTGAAAATAATCATTCATTATTGCATCTTGATATATACATGTACCGACCCTATGGTCTGCTCCCTTTCCTTTGTTTTCTGCCAACCGACAGTGGGGTTAGTAACCCACTGTTGTCATCCCCCTTTTCCCATGGAGTACACCCTATATTATGTTTTGCTAACTCCTTTCTATTAAACTTACACGGTCTGGCCAAAATGCACAGCCCTGAGGTAAACAATGTCGAGACACAAGGTCGTGGACATGTTCTTTGCAGGCCTAAAGGCTGCGATAGCGGCTTGTCGAGCCCACTGTGCTTGCTGCATGCAAATGTTACGTTCACTACAATATAACCGAGTGCTAAATACATGGTGTCATGGTGCGGCAGACAATCATGCCTTTCATGTTTTCTTTTTAGTGTAAGCTACGACATTCCAACATGAGCCACGGCTCGTCGTGTGTTGGTCGTATGCCACTTGTCACGCCCAATTAATCAAGGCCGAGTTCACACCATAAAAAACGTCTAATTTAACTCTCGTATACCCTACGTCTAATCTTCCTCGTGATCCACCGTTTTATAAGTCAAGTTTCTATTTGTTTAACGTTTGTTATATAGACATTCGTTCGTTATTAGTTTTACACGCATGATATGTTGTTTACTAGCTTGAATATGCGTCGTTATTTTATGTGTGACACAACCAAAATCTTTGCATGCGTACGTACATGCGAACCGCGTATGGGTTATATGTCGTGTACTAGCCAAGCAAGGTCAAGGCAGACCTTTGCCTAGCTTGCCAATACTAGACGTGCTTTGGTTTTGTGTCGTACGTAGGGCTAAAATGCGTATGACATAACAAAGCTAGGCATTAAGCCACGAGAACGACTTACCGAGGTTCAAGCTTGCTAAACGATGAGGAAGGTGATGGTGGTAAGAAGCTCGAACCACACTTGGTTGCTACTCCTTTTATCCCGACGCCTCTTTGGCTCTTGACCTCGACGAAACTCGAACTCGAACCGTATTGCTTACTTCTTGTTTTCAAAGTTTTGGTTATACTAAAAGTGTGCATGAATGGGTCTTACTTATACATAAAATTCTCACTTGGCTACTGAGATGTTGTATGTGAAATGGTACTACACACTATTGCACCATAGCGATAATTCTAATACTGTTAGTCATCATTGTCTTTTCCTAATACTATTAGAGAATCCCTACTATTTCTTATCTTTTCCATTTCAAATTGTGTCAGATGTTTTGAGACGTATCATGTGATAGGAGTTTTCAAAATGAGAAAGTGAGTAGGGTAATGTGTAAGAGTCTATAATGATGGATGTTTTATTATTATCATATATTGGTTTATGTATTCATATGTGTATATTTCTTTTGAATTCAATTAAAGGTTTTCATGGTTATTAAGTTGAACGTAGATGATTTTATAAAGTGCTACAGGTAAATGGCCTCGTTTCATAAATGTGAAATAAGTATGGTTTTTATCGTTACACGCTCTAAAATATCCTTTTAGACACAAGGGCAATAATGGTGATATTCGCGTGCTAATTAAACTTTTCATGACAAGGAGTAGTGCATGACGATCATAAAATGACTTATCGTTGAGATTAACGGTGAAATTCGAAAACCTGCAGTACATAACTTTTACTTAACGAAAAGGGAAATCTAAATTCTTACGGGGTGTCACAGCCTTCCCAGGTTAGAAGATTTCATCCCGAAATCAAGGCGTTGTAGAAGGTCGTGGATTTGCGAACGAGTGAGGGTATTTGCTCTTGGACTGGTCCTCACGTATCCCTAAATGAATGTCTCGTCATTGGGACGAGCCGATACGACAAAATGTTGGGAATATATCCGTTGAAGTAAATAACAAAATCTGGAATTATTTCCCCTTTTCCCCTTTGGTCTTATAAATACCACCTCATTTCTCTTGAATTTCCAAACTTAAATCCTACTACATGGTAAAAATATTTCGAATGGCTTGTTCGCTTCCTCATACTGACTCCGAAATCGAAGCCTTGGTGCAAAGATTAATTAACGAAGACAAGGGTCGTCAGGATGCGCTTTTGGAGTTAGCCTTTCGTTTTAAAGACTCATGCACTGTCAGAGACGATCTTAGAAAAACCTATGAGAAATGCAATGACATTTCTCAAGAGAGCCGTGCCTTGATTTACACTCTCTTAAAAGAAAGTTCTGATAAGGATCGCAAGCTGCATCTTTCTATGTATGGAAAGGCGTCACAACTAGAGAGACAAATGGGTGCTAAGTTGGCTTAGTTTCAGGAAAAATACTCCGGTCGTACACACGGAGGTATAGGTTGTTCGTCATTACAGGCTAATTGCCCCTTTACCGAGAAAGAGTTACATCAACTCCGTATGGATGAGGAAGCTCTAAAAGAAATGTTGGAAGAAGAGGTCATGAACAAAAAGGCACAAGAGGAGAAAATTAGGCAAGAACAAGCCGAAAATAATGCATTCTTTTTAGAATTTAGGGTAGTGAGATACGACTCAGAATATGAGTCATCGGATTAATGATCTAAGGATTGCTGTAACCATGTTGTTGTACTGCCTTAAATAAAGCATTGTTGCCTTAAACTATGCACTTGTATTTTCACCTTTGCAAACCCACAGTTATTATGTTAGTAATCTAGTAAGTTCTAATGAATGCATTTACTTCTTGTAGTATCTCGGTATCTCCAAAAGATATAAAATTATTTCGCGACTGTTGTCTTACCATAGTATTATAAAGTGCCTGAGTATAATTTTTGAATTGAGAAATTGAGTGATTATGGCTATGGTCTCCACACATAATTATAAAGTGTTTGCGTGATAATTCTGAACGGAATAACAGAGTGAACATGATTACTGTCCCTCTACAGTATCATAAAGTGGTTTAGGGATAGTGTTATCAATTTGTAAACTTTTTCCCAAAGTAATTATTTTATGAGATTAAATAGCAATTCGAAAATATTTTGGTGATTGATTTTACCTTAAGGGTTTGAAATAAGATTTAAATTTTATGGTGTGTCGCAGTCCTTCCAAGTTGGAAACTTTCGTCCTTAATTCAAGTTGTCGTATTCGCGGCATGGGTTAAGAAAAGATGAAAGTGGCAAGTGGGGCTCCAACGGCTAGAAATGTGGCGAACCGTTACCTCCACTCTATATATAATTCGTTAATTCTCACCTTTGTTAAAACATAAGATAAGTTTTCTTACTTAAAATTTTCATTCGTCCTTTGATTAAAATGTCGTATCTCGTTCCCCTGATCGCGGTT
>BQNB010042789.1:0-45905 GCA_026074375.1 Tanacetum coccineum | reverse complement strand
TTCCATAAAAAATTAGGCGGACCATTTTTTCTGGGTTGACTCTTGCGTATTTCCCATTTCCGTTCCTTTATATACGGGGGGTGTCCTAGAAAAGGACTCGGCTCCCCATCCTACTGCTCGTTAAGAGCAACCCGTTAAACTTCTTGAAATCCATAAGGCTCATTTCTGCCGGTATCCGGAGTGCTTCTTATGCCTTGTGGGTTTGAGCCCGTATTATCCTTTTGACGAAAATTCTTATCCGGCTTTTGAGCATCCTGACGGAACGGGTTGGTCTTATTTTCCTTTTGGTAGTGGTACCTTTATATTATAAAACCTGATTATCTGATGTCTATTTTGCAGATATGGGCTTGTTGGATTTTATCAAGACTGCTGACCCTCGAAAGGACCGGGCAGTGAAGGTTCAGAAAGGAGATGATCAAGTGAAGTTGCTAGAGAGTACCCAACATTGCTTCATACCTCTGGTGATTCCTGCAGCTGGGGGTAGTAGTTCTGCTACGGCCGCGGAGATCCCTGCTCCAACTGATGGAAGGCAGGAAAGGGTTGCTGAAGAAGATGCTTATCTAGAGTTAGCGGACCCGGATGAGGGTACGGCTATGGTGAGGCAGAGTGAGGAGGAGGTTGTTACGGAGCAGTCCAAGAAGGCTAAGAAGAGAAGGTTGCAGAAGCAGAGCGATGTTCTTCCTGCTAAAAAGTTAAGGAAAGATCACCCTGCCCTTGCTTCTGGCACTGGTGGCAAAACTCTTGCCGGTCTAGAACAGATTAGGCTGGCAAGTTCTCATTTGCCGGACCGGGAACAGTTTGTTTTTACCTCCGTTTCTCCTCCTTCTCAGGAGAGCGAAGGTTTTTTAGATTCTTCTGCCCGAACGAACCTCCGAATCTGTACTACTGTCGAGAGGTATATATATACACCCTTTTGTTAATTGAGTTTCCGAACCCTGTCTTAACATCAATTTTTATTTGTCTTTACAGCTCTAGTGCTTTGGCTATTCCGGTAGACCCTACTGCTGCTGCCACAACTTCCACCGGGGCTGCTGCGACTACTGGATTGGCAACGGATGTCAATCTGGACTTGGCCGGTCCTTCCCATCCTGAGGAGTCGAAAGGGTCTGATGACTCTTTTTATGCGCCTACTACCTTGGACCCTTCTGAGGCGAAGCGCTGGTATGTCCCTAGGTGGAGTATTACCAATGACTCACTGCTAGACGATGGTTTTTCTTGCCGCACCTTAGTAGACCGGGTTGCTCCCCCTGCCTTCTTTTCTGCTCTTCGTAGTATGGACTACGACCAACTATACACAGAGTTTAACGTAGGGGCAGCGCGGCAAGTGTGTCTTAGGGCAGAGGTGAGGTAACGCGCGGAGCATGAATTGGAGCTTAAGGAAAATCTCAGGGTTAAATATGATGCTCGTGGTATATTGCTAGAGGAGAAAGATTTAAAGATCCTGAAGCTAAAGTCTAAACTAGCGGAGAAGGAGGCGGAAGCCGTGGAGGTTATCCGCCTTCGTGATCAAGTTTTGTCATTGTCCGAGGAGAAGTCTGCTTTAACCGCGGAGGTGTCAGCCCTCAGAATCACTGTTACTCAGAAAGATCATGACATCTCTTTGCTTAACTCTCGTGCCACTTCTCTCGCGTCTACCCTAGACGATGCTAAGGTGACCTATGTCGAGGTCGGGCATAAAATTACTTCATTGGCCTCTGAGCGAGATAGGCTCGCCTCTGAGGTATGCCCGTACCTTTTATTCCGCATGTATTTGCTTATTTGTGTTTATGTTAAATGTTCTTGTTGTTGTAGGTTTCTTTTCTGCGTGCCGGTTTTTAGGAGTTTAAGGAAAGGATGGAGGTTCAGCAGGAACAACAGGCCTAGGAGTTGTATAACCGTGTTGCCAAGCTTGAGGCACACATAATGGATGTCTCTGGCCATCTCGAGGGGGAATTCTACCCCACCTATTTGACTACCTTGGCCGGAAGAAGGTGGCTCTTAACTCATGGGATACAGCTTGCTCTCCTCAAATGTTTGAAATCTCCTAAGTACCAAGGCACTCTGGGTCGGGCTGTTGATTTTGGTATGCAAGAAGGCCTAGAAGTCGGTCATGAGCATGGGATTGCCAGAAGAAGTCTGATTCGTCTGATAGTATATATATATATATTAACACAAATGCAGATCTCAACCAAATGCCCTTAACCAAGGCAAAAAGGGTCAAAATCTACAAAAGGGTAAAATATATATAAGAATCAATAATAAAAAGATTCCGGAAGAGATATTCCCGGGTCGTATGTCCCAACGAGGCTGCAATTGAAAATTATCCTGGTTTGATGAGAAATTGAATTGTGGAAACACTGATATAATTACAACTAAAATTAATTAAATAAAATCTAAATTTAATTATACGGTGAAACAAATTTTAGGAAATAGGATCCTTAATACATACGGCGAAACTAATTAGTTATAAGGAAACTAAAATTAAATCTAGATTAAATACGGGGAACATGAATTAGGTATCGGATCCTAGTTATAAAAATTAAGAAAATAAATGCTAAATTAAATTAAAAATCAAAATTAAATTCTAATTAACTTAACTTGAAAAATAAAGAAAACTAGAACTAAAACGGAGGTCGTTTGAATACTAAACGAAAAGAAACGGTAAAACGCACCCGGTAAAAACGGGTCTAAAACTGAAATTTAAGAAAAATTAAGCCTACACTAAATTTTATATTTTTCCTAGACACTAAATGACAAAAGAAAATTTTATAAAAAAGAAAAATATTTTTTTTTTCTTTTTTGGATTTTTTATGAATTTTTAAAGATTAAAAACTAATTAAAACTAAGTAAATAGAAAAAGACAAAAATTAAAAGTTATAAAAATTCTGAAAATATAAAATTAAATAAAGAAAAAGTTAACAATTCTAAAAATATAAAAATGCCCAAATTTTACTGTTTAAATTAAAAGTAATTAAACTAATTAAATTTTAACCTAATTTAATTATTTAATTAACTAAAAGTCTAATGGCTGTTAAACTAAAGGACTAACAGTGTAATGGAATAGGGACTAACGAAGTAACAGGCTAACTAACCACAGGGACTAACAATGTTAACAAGAAAAGACAAAATTACACAAATGGTCCCTGAAGTGGACCCCGATTGCAAGGTGGGTCCAAAGTACTTATTAGACAAAACTCAAAACAGCAAACTTCTAGAGGAGCTTATAGGGAACATTTTTCATAATAAGCACATAAGCTGAATCTCAAAGAATAAGCCAGAAGTGTGAGCTTTTGGGGCTGCAAAAGCTAAATAAGCTTTTTAGCTTATTTTTCTTTCTTTTTGGGGTTTAAGCCAACAAATAAGCTAGAAAACTATAGGGGACAGATAATAAGGCTAAGGGGAATCCTAAATAAGCTATTGTTATCTAAATAAGCCCTAAAATAAGCTAAATGACAAATAAGTATATCTAAACAGTTTATAAAAAGAGAAAAAAGGTGAACTTTAAGGCTATATTAAGCTATTATAAATATGTATCTAATAGTATAAGCTGCTGATCCTAAAAGAACTACTTATAAGCTATGCTAAAAGGCACTAAGAACCTATAGCTTAATATAAAATAAGCTAGAAAAGGGGGCTTAGTTTTGGTGCTCAGCACCAGGGGAGGTACAACCAGCCATTAGTGGCTCTTTTTGGCTTATTCCCAATAAGCTCGCAAGGGCTTATTTCCATGACCAACCTGACAGGATTTAAAGGGTGGTAAGAGAGCGTAAGTCCAAAATTTGAAGCTTTATGTTGCTCTTAAACTGCTGATTTTTGAGCTTGAAATTGGGGATTCTCAAAAACACAAATGCACACATACTCTTGACTTGTATTGTCAAACCAAAAGACAGAACAAGTGGTGTTTCAAAATGGCTAGAAACACAACAACAAGCACACAAATGGTGTGCTTAAGCTGCATAAGCAGCTGGGGCACTTAAACTTATTTTAGGCTTATGAATTTTGACAGATTACAAAAGGATGCATAAAAAATTATTTTTACACTAAAAATTGTGTTTAAAGTGGCCCAATAAACCTCACACACTCAGCCAAAGTTGGCTGAGTGGTGTTCACCCATGGAAAACCCAATTTGACCCATTTTAAGGTCTAACCCAAACACCCCCTTAAATGTATAAAATGGATTTTTAACTGATTTTTTGGGTAAATGAAGGCTGAGAAAAGGTTTATAGGTGTTGTTTTAGTAGCTTTAACACATTTTTGAATAGAATAAAACAGATTTAACAACTAAAATTAAGGCTTAAAATTTCGATAATAGCAATATCACAAACTCTTAACTTTTTATTAAACTTCCAAGAAATTACAACTTAAAACTTTTGAAACAAACTGAATTACAATAATTTAAAGCAGACTTAATTAAATTTAAACTAAAAAAGTAAAAACAGGGGTTATGTCTTCGGCTTGTTCTCTTTTCCTTTTATAGCAGCTCAAAGCTTTGTCTTTGGTCTTGGGTTGTGCTAGCTGTGTGAGTAGGAAGCAATCCCAGCAATCCTAGCCATTGGATTGGCTCTTGTCTTTATCTCACCATTGATGGGTTTCGGGTTGAGTGAATTTGGCAGGGAAGGGGTTATAGGGTAATTGGGTTGTGGGGAAAGGGTAGGGGTGAGCTGTGGTAGGACTCACGAGGTGGTTTGGGAAGAAAAACTGTGGGAAAGGGGGTGGTATGGATTTGGCGGGTACGGGGTGTGTACAGGGGTGGTTAGCAGGATTTTAAAAGAAAAGATTGAAGATGATGCAAGTTAAGTCCCTCAACTCTTTCTCTCTTGCTATTTCTTTTTGGCCTGTTTTAGTTATAAAGAAAGGTTTAGAAAATAACACAAATGGCCCTTGTGGTTTATAATTAAAAGGAAACAAAGAAGGTTTTGGTTATGGCAGTTTTGGTCCCTGCTGTTTTATAACTAAAAGAGTTTTAGTTAATTGCAATTTCAGTCCCTGCTGTTTTATAACTAAAAGAAATAAGAAAGGTTTAAGCAATTTGCAAAACTAGCCCTTGTGTTTTATTTTCCTATTTTTCTTAATAAAACAACTTTCAAAACTTGGCAATTTTGGTCCCTAAGGTTTATAAAATTTGAATGTGGGCTTTTGTTGGGCTTGGGTTTGTATTGGGCCCACTGGGTTTGGGTTTGGGCCCAATAAGGTTTAGGCTTGGTTATTGGGCTTTTTTAAGCCCAATAAGGTTATGAAGTGGGTTTTGTGTGTACAATGGCTGAGATTGGCTGTAACTGGGCTAGGATTGGGCCTTCAAAGTCTTCACAGTCTTTGTCAATTGCACACAAATGGGCTGTTGTAATTGATTGAGGGCCCATTTGGTCTTCACAGTCTTCATAAATATACTATTGGGCTTTCCCGGCCCATCAGATGGGTTAAGATTGTATTCAATAGTATTCTTCAGTTCCGGCTCCGGTTTGACTGCTGATTCTTCAGTATTGACTCTGACTTTGGCATTTTTAGACTTTGGCCTTGATTTTGCACAGTCTTTTCCATTCCATGCTCAGTTTTGTCATTTTGGCTTGGTTTTCTGTCTTTTTGATGATATCCACTTCATGCACAATACAAATGCAAAACAAACATATATTTGGCAGTTTTTGTCTGTTTTTGGTCATTTAAGCTCGTTTTTAGAGGTAAAAGATATGTGTAATTAAGCACTTATCAAAGTCTCTTCGCGGTTGATGCTTACAACCCGGAGACTGCCAAAGCATGCTATTTTAACGCGGTTAAAGCCCTTAAGGACGTAGATTTCCCCTTGGTAAGTTTGTTGAAGTCTAAGAAGGATGCTGGGATGGATGAGGTTCTAGATAGCTTCCTACTGGATGGACCCCTTGCTTGCCTTCCGGAAGCTGCTTATCTACAGCCATGCATTGAGCAGCTTTTCGTTCCTATTCACTATGATTAGGTGGATTAGAAATTTACGGGAGAGAAAACCACAAGTTAGTTGTATAAGTTTTTAGAAGAATCTTGCTTAGCACATAAACTTATATTTAACTCTATCATTTCTCGTTCTTCACATTATTAAAATTCAAAGCTATAGAATTCGTGAAAGCTTGGCCTAAAGGAACTAGCTAGGGCTCAACACGCCCGATCAAGTCAAAATTTATTCTTATTCTACCCAAAAGGAAGTGTGCAAAACTGGTGACAAAACACTTATTATATTTTGCAAATTTTTCAATTTTTTTCATTTTTTTTTGGTATTTTTGGTGGTAAAATCGGGTTTACTGGTAATTAATGCTGCAGGCAACAATAAATCGAAGAGATACCCCCCAAAATAGAAATAAACATCGTCCTGATGTTTGAAGGGTATTACTTTAATCTAAGGCCGTTTTATGAGTTATGCCAAAAGATAAACGTTAGTCGATAATGATTAGGATATCGGATTCCCAAATGAGGTGGAGGATGTGAAACTCTTTGGTGAATGACAAAACTGAGAGTCTTCACAATCGGGCTAATTCTGGACAATAAACAACAAACATGGAAACACGGGTAAATGGAACAGCAAGCTATCTTACACAACAACAATATTTATTACAAACTACGGAATAAGCATGGGGTGCCTCCCAAAAAGCGCTTGTTTAGGGTCCGATGCTTGGACCCCATCACAAGGATTTATTGATCCTTGGGAAAGTTTGGAGATCTGGACACTTCCAAGTGTGCGTAAGTTTTCCTCCCCATAATGTAGTGATTGACAGCGATGACCATTCACTTTGAAAATTAGGACCGTTGGCTTGAGAAAGCTCAACAGAATGCCGTATGGAAATACTTAGTTGATGGTGAAAGGGCCATCCAACGGGATTTTAGTTTGCCGAGATATATCTGTAATCTGTATTAAAGAGGAGGACTGATCACGATGTTGAAAAAAACCATGGTTTTTGATTTAGAGTCATGGAGCCTCTTTTGTTTGGCTTATAGATTAAAGAGTTATCATAGGCTTGCTCACGAAGTACATTAAGTTCATTGAGTTGACTTTCCGGTGATACCCGTAATTACAGGATCGTAGTTTGCTTGCTTTAAGCCCAGTAGGCTTTGTGATCAAGCTCGATCGGAAGAGGGCATGTCCTTTACATACACTAGCTTGTAAGGAGTACACCCGATGGGTGTTTTGTAGCTGTGCGGGAAAGCCTAGTGCACTTCATCCTAGTTTGTCCGACCAGGTGGCACGGTTTCTCCTAGGTCCTCTTCAAGGTTTCTTTTCAAGCCACGGATTTGATACTTCCACTTGCCACTTGTTTGTGGGTGACTAAGCTGGTGGAGAGTCGGTGAGTAAACTCCATATTTCTGCATGACCTTTGTAATTAATGTTCATTACAAAAATGGTCCGCGATCAACTTATGATTGCCGGGGTAGCACCACAATCTGGAGAGAGAGATTCAGAAATTTGAAAACTACTCGGGCATAATTGGTGGGGAGCGCTTTTGCTTCAACCAATTTTGACAAATAGTCGACGGCCACGAGAATATATTTGTTCCCTCGTGACGACGGGAACGGGCCCTTAATGTCGATGCCCACATGTCATAGATTTCACAAATTGGTGGTGTTTTGAGGAATCTACCATCAGGTAGTGAAGTTTTTACTGACGTTGGCAGGAGTCACAGTTCTTGACAAACTGTGGCTTCTGTATAGAGGTGGGCCAGAGAGAAACTCGGAGTAATAGATCTTTTTGGGATGTGAGGTTTGCTACCTCATGATGTCCCCGGTGGGTCCATTGTGGCAAGCTTCGAGATTGGCTGTAGAGTTCCATTGCCGTGAACCACATGCGTGATCACTTGATCCGCACATATTTTGAATAGATGGGTGAACCCAGAAATTGTGTTTAACATCATTATGAAGAACTTATTCTTCTGTTGGGTCGACATGCCCTTCACAATGAATCTACCCGCGTGGTAATTTGCAAAGTCGGCAAACCACGGGGTTCTAGAATCTCCACGAAAGGTCCAACATATTTAACCGTTCTCAAGAAGGACAATACTTTCATTTATCTCTTTAGGATCAATGACGTTTTCATAAGAGGTTTTCCTATCTGGCAGGGGGGATGATCGGCTGCGAGGTTATCGGCTCTTAGTATCCAATAACTTTGAAGTCAAATTCTTGGAGGAGGAGAACACCATCGGAGCACTCTTGCCTGGTCCTTTTTTGCAAAGCAGATACTTAAGGGCGGAATGGGTCCGTATGCACTATGCTTTTGTTCAGGATGAGGTAAGGACCTGAATTTTTTCGAAAGCATACACTATGGCAAGTAGTTCTTTTTCAGTCGTAGTGTAGTTCGTTTGTGCTTCGATCAAGGTCTTACTAGCATAGTGGATAGGCCGAAAATGTTTCTCATGACGTTGCCCCAAAACTGCACCTATGGCGAAATCGCTTGCATCGCACATAAGTTCAAAGGGAAGGTCCCAGTTTGGAGCAATCAAGATTGGAGCTTCCGTAAGTCTATCTTTCAATGTTTGGAAAGCTCGAATGGCTGTCATCGGAAAAGATGATGGAGTATTCTTCTCAAGGAGATGGGTATTTGGTCGGGTTATCTTTGAGAAAATCCTGATGAACAAGCCGGTAAAAACCGGCATGACCGAGAAACTCTAATTCCTTTTGACGGTGGTGGGTTGAGGTAATTTGCAAGACATCGATTTTGGCTTTGTCAACCTCAATCCCTTTCTTAGAAATCTTATGGGGCGAGGACAATGCACTCTTTGTACATAAATGGCTCTTCTCCCAGTTAAGACTTAAGTTGGTGTCTTCACACCATTGAAGCATGTGGTCTATACGCGGAGAGGCAAGTTTTGGAAAGAATCCCAAAGACCGAGAAGTGTCCATAAGACTTCCATGTCTTCTCAAACCATGTCATGAAAGATTGCCAAAATACATAGTTGAAACGTGCCTGGAGCCCTTGCATAAGCCAAAAGGCCATGCACGGTAGGCATCACGTTCCGTATGGGCAAGTAAAAGTTGTCTTTTCGTGATCACAAGGGGTCAATGGGGATTTGAGAAATTACCCGGAGAATACTCCATCGGGAAACTAGTTTTCATTCCCCGCGAATTCTCTCATGCATTTGGTCAAGGAACGGTAGAGGAAGTGGTCCTTTGAGCGTGGCTTCATTTAACTTACCGATAGTCAATGCATACGCCCGCCTTATCCGGGAACCAAACGAGATGGAATCAAACTCATTTTCTCGTTCTATTACCATCATTTATTCCTCCCTTTTTTGAGAGAGAGATAGATAGAGAGAAATGTACCGGGCTAACCCAGGGACTGTCGGAGATAGGGTAAATCAATCCAGATTCGAGAAGTTTTTCAACCTCCTTTTTAATAACATCGTGGATTTTTGGATTTACTCTTCTTTGATGTTGGACTGCTGGTGCATAGTCCTCTTCCATAAGAATCTTGTGGGTACAAAATTCCGGGTTGATACCCTGAATGTCAGAAAGTTTCCAAGAGAGCTCGCTGTGGGACTTTAGCACCTTTACGAGGAGCGGATTTTTCCTCAATCATCCAACTCTTTAGCAATAATGACGGGCATACTTGTCTCCGCCCTCCAAAAATGCATATCGAGTTGTGGAGCTGTTCCTTGAGTTCACCTCAGTAGTTCATCAACGGAAGGAATTGGCTGTATTAGTTTCACAGACCTTTAAGCTCTGTTCGGTTTTCTGGAGACAAGTTCCTTAGACCTTTTTTAGAGGGGGAAGTGGTGGTTCACTATCAAGATGGGCTTCTAGAATAAGAATGTCCCTCAGGATCATAGTAGAATGGATTATATGCTGACAATTCCGGATCATCTGCTAGGACCAAGGAAAGAGTCGGCTTCTTCGCGAAGCATGGAAATCACTATCCTCCAAATGGAGTTAGGTAGGAGAAGAGTAGCAACAATTGGATCACTCCATACGGAGGGAATTTCACTCGCGATTTGTCAGTTAAATCAAGTACTTTTGAGAGATTCCTCACAAGCCATATCAATGACGTCAATCTTGTTTGCCGTCATGTGAGTGTAATTGGCCGAGTATCTCGAAGTCTGATCCAAATTGTAAGTGATGGCTTCACTTCCTATTCTAAGAGTTAATTCACCCTTGTGCACATCAATCAAAGCACGACTGGTCTTTAAGAAGCATCTCCCGAGAATTAAAGGGACTCGGGGGTCTGGATCAAAATCTACGACCACAAAGTCGGCTGGAAAGTGAAATACACCAACTTTAACGGAGATGTCTTTTGCAATTCCCATTGGTTTAGAAATTGATCGATCCGCAAGTTCGAGTGTCATGCAAGTTGGAGTAAGATCAGGAAGTGAAAGCTTTTCCCATACTGAAAATGGCATTAGATTAATGCTAGCACCGAGATCGGCTAATGCTAAGCATTCCTCCATTCCTGGATATTCACAGGTATATCAGGAACTTGCGGGGTCTCCAGTTTTCTGGTGTAACTTGTTCAATAGGATGACCGCCGAACAATGTTCATTCAATCGAAGTTGAGCTAGACAGGGTTATTGGAGTTCGAGGCCACTTCCAGTTATTTTCTCTGTATTTCCAAGTAAGGTCCTTAGAGTCGAGGCGGAATTTGGGCATCAAAAACAAGAGCATCCGTAAAGCTAATCTCGAAAACTCATCTCTTGATGATTTCATAGTATTTGTCGTTTTGTTATTAGCTTGATACGGGCCTCTTTTTTCATTATCACGCCCTGAAGAGTTTTGAAAGAGAAAATGAAGTTAGTATTTGGACTGGGAGCAACAACTGGAGCAACAATGGGCCAAAAAATGTGTTGTCATTGGATTCAGGACCTACCGGAGGATGGACGGAGCGGCACTTTGTGAACTAAGAAGGGTGCACTTGGTCCTTTGTCACTCGGGTATTGGCTTCACTACTGAAGAATAAAGTAGGAATTGGAGGTCCTTGATATGCAACACCGCTTCGGGTAGTGATACCCTTTAAGTCTTCTCTAGGGTTAGTAACTGTGTTACCAGGGAGTGTCCCTGACCCTGAAGTAGAAGCGGTATTGGCAGTTACAAACTTAGCCAACATGTCAGTCAGATTTGCTATTTGATTATTCAATTTATTTGTTTCGACTTGCATGCTTTGACCCTGGTTTTGGAGGTTATTTTGCATGTTTCTCATGATAGCATCATTAGCCTTGACGTAGTTGTCAAAATCGTTCTTTGTGACACTGTGTGTCTGAGGAACGGGCGCTTGATAAGCTGGAGATTATGTAACTGGGGTCTATGAAGTTGATTCTGAGTGAAATTGGTCTGGCTTCAAAATTTCTCCTATGTTTTGGTTGAAATTACTCTCAGGTTTTGGTTAAAGTTATTTCACCCGGTTTGAAATTGTTAGCATTATTTAGCTTGAGAGTTCTGAACGGGTGGAAAACCAGGAGGTTCTAATTGATTTGGCAACCATTGAGCTCGGATATTGGAGCTTACTTGGTGGTAATTAGCTGCAGGGCTTGTGACACATACTCAGAAATGTTGTCCCGATAAACGTCGCCATGAGTGGCTGGACAGTTTTGGTGAGAATGGGCACCACCGCAAGTAACACAACTTAGCTCAACTGCTTTGACAGGTGCAGGAGCTGGAGCAGAAGCAGAAGCTTGGTTCTTCTTGTCTAAGAGCAATGCTCGGACAATATCCTTTAGTTCAGCAACATCAGGTGAAACAGCTTGGGTGGAAGAGTTCGTACTTACCTTGGCAACGGGACAAACACTGCCTTAGCCCTGTTGACGAACTTTGGACTTGCTCTCGATGATTTTTAAACATTCGCGAGGCATTTTGTCCAAAAAGTTTCCACCTGCTGCGGAGTTCAATGAATCTTGATCATTAATGTTCAAGGCATTATAGAATGTATCAAGTTGATGCAATTCTGAGAATCCATGGTGTGGACATGCCCTAAGTAGATCATTGAAACGATCCCAAGCCTCATAAAACGATTCATCGAACCTTTGCTGAAATCTGGTGATCTCATTGCGAAGATTCGTCGTTTTAGAGGGAGGGAAAAACTGGTTGATGAATTTGGATACAAGATCGTCCCAAGTTTGAATAGATCGAGGGGGTTCTTTTTCTAGCCATATTCGGGCTGCTCCCTCGATAGAGAATGGAAAAAGCATAAGCTTAATCGTAGCAATTGGAACATTGGGGACCCTCATTGTGGAGGTGATCTTGTTGAAGTAACGGATATGAGCATGCGGGTCTTCTTTATCATGTCCAAAAAACTGTTTGTTCTGGACAAGATTGATTAACCCATGCCTCAGTTCGAAATTGTTTGCCACAATTTCAGGAATAAGAATTGCGTCCTCGTAGCCCTCGGTGGGTGCTTGGAGCAATTGAGCCATAGTTCGAGTGTCTGCCATTGGCTCTACGTGAGGATCTTCCTGAAATGGGTATTCAATACGAAGAGGTTCGATAATAACTGGCGGTTCTTCTGGTGGAGGACGCTGCTCACGGGACTGAGATCGAGTGCGCATGCACAAAATAGAAATTTAAAAAGAAAATTTACACTAATGTTTTTGGATTTTTGGATTTAAAATATATTCACAGTCTATTTTAAACGGACAAGAGATAGACAACTTAAGCCAAATAATCGATCTTACTTCACGGTAGCTCTCACAATGAAAAACGCACAGGTGAGCGGAGGAGTAGGAATAGCGCGAAGCTTATTTCTCCTTTCGGGTCGTAGTTCCTAGGAACAACCCTCCTTAAACCCACTTTATAGTTTGTTAATCAGAATGAGGTGAGCCGTATATCGTAAGTGACACAGAAGGCAAGTTTTAAATCTTTAGTTCGATTGGGAACTCAGTAGTTCACCGGAACTTATTATGATAATACCTCAGTAGAGAATATTATATTTTGGTATTTTTACCAATTAGTGAATTTTAAATTTTTATGGACAATTTTTTTATTTTTTTGATTTTTTTGGTTTTTTAATTTTTATATGATATGTATTAATAAAAAGAAAAGAAAAATATTTTTGTGTTTTTTAATATGATATATTAATAATAAGACAAGTTCAGATCAAAGTCGGAGAGTTTTGGTTTTTTTGTTGGATAGAAATCGTAGCAAATGCCTCCCCGGCAGCGGCGCCAAAAATTGATTCGTCTGATAGTATATATATATATAACAACTCAAATGCAGATCTCAACCAAATGCCCTTGACCAAGGCAAACAGGGTCAAAATCTACAAAAGGGTAAAATATATATAAGAATCAATAATAAAAAGATTCCGGAAGAGATATTCCCGGGTCGTATGTCCCAACGAGGCTGCAATTGAAAATTATCCTGGTTTGATGAGAAATTGAATGATGGAAACACTGATATAATTACAACTAAAATTAATTAAATAAAATCTAATTTAATCTACGGGAAACAAATATAGGAAATAGGGATCTTAAAAACTACGGGAAACAAAATTAGTTATAAGGAAATCCTAAAATTAAATCTAAATTAAATACGGGGAACAGAATAAGGTATCGGGAAACCTAAATATTAAAAATTAAGAAAAATAAATGCTAAATTAAATTAAAAATCAAAATTAAATTCTAATTAACTTAACTTGAAAAATAAAGAAAACTAGAACTAAAACGGAGGTCGTTTGAATGCTAAACGAAAAGAAACGGTAAAACGCACCCGGTAAAAACGGGTCTAAAACTGAAATTTAAGAAAAATTAAGCCTACACTAAATTTTATATTTTTCCTAGACACTAAATGACAAAAGAAAATTTTATAAAAAAGAAAAATATTTTTTTTTTCTTTTTTGGATTTTTTATGAATTTTTAAAGATTAAAAACTAATTAAAACTAAGAAAATAGAAAAAGACAAAAATTAATGTTATAAAAATTCTAGAAAAATTAAAATTAAATAAAGAAAAAATTAACAATTCTAAAAATATAAAAATGCCCAAATTTTACTGATTAAATTAAAAGTAATTAAACTAATTAAATTTTAACCTAATTTAATTATTTAAATAACTAAAAGTCTAATGGCTGTTAAACTAAAGGACTAACAGTGTAATGGAATAGGGACTAACGAAGTAACACGCTACTAACTAAGGGTACTAACAAAGTTAACTAGAAAAGACAAAATTACACAAATGGTCCCTGAAGTGGACCCCGATTACAAAGTGGGTCCAAAGTAAATTATCTAGACAAACTCAAACAGCAATACTTTCTAGAGGAGCTTTATAGGTAACATTTTTAAGAATTACGAAATAAGCTGAATCTCAAAGAATAATGCCAGAAGTGTGAGCTTAGGGGATGCAAAAGCTAAATAAGTCCTTTTTTAGCTTTTTTTTCTTCTTTTTGGGGTTTAAGCACAAATAAAGCTAGAAAACTATAGGGGCCAGATAATAAGGCTAAGGTGGAATCCTAAATAAGCTATTGTTTTCTTATATAGCCCTAAATAAGCTAATATGCAAATAAGCTATATCTAACAGTTTTATAAAAAGAGAAAAAGGTGAACTTTAAGGCTATATTAAGCTATATAAATAAGCTATCTAATAGAAATAAGCTGCTGAACCTAAAAGAACTACTTATAAGCTATGCTAAAAGGCACTAAGAACCTATAGCTTAATATAAAATAAGCTAGAAAAGGGGGCTTAGTTTTGGTGCTCAGCACCAGGGGAGGTACAAACAGCCCTTAGGGGCCTTTTTGGCTTATCCCAATAAGCTCACAAGGGCTTATTTCCCAAGACCAAACCTAGACAGATTTAAAAGGGTGGTAAGAGAGCTTAAGTCCAAAATTTGAGCTATTATGTTGCTCTTAAACCTGCTGATTTTTGAGCTTGAAATTGGGGATTCTCAAAAACACAAATGCACACATACTCTTGACTTGTATTGTCAAACCAAAAGACAGAACAAGTGGTGTTTCAAAATGGCTAGAAACACAACAACAAGCACAAAATCAAAGTGCTTAAGCTGCATAGGCAGCTTGAGCACTTAAACTTATTTTAGGCTTATGAATTTTGACAGATTACAAAAGGATGCATAAAAAATTATTTTTACACTAAAAATTGTGTTTAAAGTGGCCCAATAAACCTCACACACTCAGCCAAAGTTGGCTGAGTGGTGTTCACCCATGGAAAACCCAATTTGACCCATTTTAAGGTCTAACCCAAACACCCCCTTAAATGTATAAAATGGATTTTTAACTGATTTTTTGGGTAAATGAAGGCTGAGAAAAGGTTTATAGGTGTTGTTTTAGTAGCTTTAACACATTTTTGAATAGAATAAAACAGATTTAACAACTAAAATTAAGGCTTAAAATTTTTTCGTTAATAGCAAATATCACAAACTCTTAATTTTATTTAAACTTCTCATAGAAATTACAACTTAAAACTTTTGAAACAAACTGAATTACAATAATTTAAAGCAGACTTAATTAAATTTAAACTAAAAAAGTAAAAACAGGGGTTATGACTTCGGCTTGTTCTCTTTTCCTTTTATAGCAGCTAATTTTTATTTGTCTTTACAGCTCTAGTGCTTTGGCTATTCCGGTAGATACTACTGCTGCTGCCACAACTTCCACCGGGGCCGCTGCGACTACTAAATTGGCAATGGATGTTAATCCGGACTTGGCCGGTCCTTCCCATCCTGAGGAGTCGGAAGGGTCTGATGACTCTTTTTATGCGCCTACTACCTTGGACCCTTCCGAGGCGAAGCGCTGGTATGTCCCTAGGTGGAGCATTACCAATGATTCACTGCTAGACGATGGTTTTTCTTGCCGCACCTTAGTGGACCGTGTTGCTCCCCCTGCCTTCTTTTCTGCTCTCCGTAGTATGGACTACGACCAACTGTACACAGAGTTTAACGTAGGGGCAGCGCGGCAAGTGTGTCTTGGGGCGGAGGTGAGGTCACGCGCGGAGCATGAACTGGAGCTTAAGGAAAAGCTCAGGGTTAAATATGATGCTCGTGGTAGGTTGCTGGAGGAGAAAGATTTAGAGATCCTGAAGCTGAAGTCCAAACTGGCGGAGAAGGAGGCGGAAGCCGCGGAGGTTATCCGCCTTCGTGATCAAGTTTCGTCATTGTCCGAGGAGAAGTCTGCTTTAACCGCGGAGGTGTCAGCGCTCAGAATCACTGTTACTCAGAAAGATCATGACATCTCTTTGCTTAACTCTCGTGCCACTTCTCTCGCGTCTACCCTGGACGATGCTAAGGTGACCTGTGCCGAGGCCGGACACAAAATTACTTCCTTGGCGTCTGAGCGAGATAGGCTCGCCTCTGAGGTATGCCCGTACCTTTTATTCCGCATGTATTTGCTTATTTGTGTTTGTGTTAAGTGTTCTTGTTGTTGTAGGTTTCTTCTCTGCGTGCCGGTTTTCAGGATTTTAAGGAAAGGATGGAGGTTCAGCAGGAACAGCAGGCCCAGGAGTTGTACAACCGTGTTGCCGAGCTTGAGGCACACGTAATGGATGTCTCCGGCCGTCTGGAGGGGGAATTCTACCCCACCTATTTGACTACTTTGGCCGGAAGAAGGTGGCTCCTGACTCATGGGATACAGCTTGCTCTCCTTAAATGTTTGAAATCTCCTGAGTACCAAGGCACTCTGGGTCATGCTTTGGGTCGGGCTGTTGATTTTGGTATGTAGTAAGGCCTAAATGCCGGTCATGAGCATGGGATTGTCGGAAGAAGTCTCTCCGTGGTTGATGCTTACAACCTGGAGGCTGCCAAAGCACGCTATGTTGACGCGGTTAAAGCCCTCGACGATGTAGACTTCCCCTTGGTAAGTTTGTTGAAATCTAATAAGGATGCTGGGATGGATGAGGTTCTGGATAGCTTCCTACTAGATGGACCCCCTGTTGGCCTTCCGAAAGCTACTTATTTACAGCCATGTATTGAGCAGCTTTCCGTTCCTATTCACCATGCTGGTGATACAACGGCCGTCGAGGAGACTTCCCTGTCCTTTGCTTTGATGAACGTCCATGCCCGTGCTGAGGGGGCCAAAAAGCATGTTGCGGCTCTCCGCCAACTGATGATGGATATAATCTCTGCTCCTCTGTCTTCCTAGACTTGGGTGGGTGAGGCTAGTACTTCCGTGGCCCCTCTCTCCGTCGGGGATTATGATGAAGAAGACACGGATGAGGCCCTGGGAAGCGTCGTTGCCGTCCCTAAGTTTGAGACTTGTCGCTTTTAGCTTCATGTTTGTGTCGTGACCTTATGTGGTCTGTTATTGCGGCTAGTTGTATCCTGAACACTTATACGTCTCTTTTTGTATGTCACGGCCGTGTGTGGCTATTTCTTTTTGCGGCTTGTAAGTAATGTGAACGTGTGCTTTTTTACCGCGGCCGTATGTTGGCCTTTTTGTTGCGGTTTCTAGCTTTAACACGTATGTTGCTACCTTTTTATTATTACTGTTGTACGTTCGTAATAGATAGTCTTATGAATATTTATGGGTTATTCTCCCAGTGTCGGGTTTGCAATACCTCTTACACACCCGAGCTAATTTTGAGGTTGCTCAACCTTTAATATACGTGATAATAAAATTGTGGAGCGTGGCTCCTTGCGTGCGTGTCTTAACAATTGATATAACTTTGCAAACCAAAATAATTTGAGGACTCAAAACTTGTGAGGGTAGCTAATCCCCACTTTTTCATTAAGATTTAAAAGACATTACAAATAAAGGAAAATTGAAATATTACCCTCCGGAGCGTTATACGTATCGGGCGGGTGCTTACACTTCATGTATATAACATTTTTTAAGATTACAGATGTTCCACGTTCGCGGAAGTTCATTCCTTTTGCGATCTTTAAGCTTGTATGCTCCCTTTCCTAATGCTTCCGTGACTTCATACGGTCCTTCCTATTTAGGTCCAAGTTTACCTCCATCCGTGGTGTGGCTTGCGTTATTGTTACGGTAGACCATGTCCCCCGGTTAGAAGCTTGTGCCGCGGACTTTGGAGTTATAGTATTTTTCCATCTTAGCCTTGCGTTTCGCCTCTTGAATTGCTGCTTGCTCTCTTTTTTCCTCTATGAGGTCCAAATTTATTTCCAAAGCTTCGTCATTCCCTGTCAAGTCTACTTCCGCAGTCTGGAGTGTTGGCATGCCTATTTCCGCTGGTATGACTGCTTCCGTGCCGTATGTTAGTGAAAACGGTGTCTCTCCATTGCTTGATTTAATCATGGTGCGGTGTGCCCATAGGACGTGTGAGAGTTCTCCTATCTAATCCTTGCTTCTTTCATCCAATCGAGCTTTGATTCCTTCTCCCAAACTTCTGTTTGCTCTTTCGACCAAGCCATTTGTTTGTGGATGCTTCACAGAGGCGAAACACTGGTGGATACATAGTTTTTCACACCAGTATTTGAGTGGGTTGTCGCGAAACTGTTTTCCATTATCCGATACAATCTCCCCTGATAGTCCGAATCTGCAGACGATGTTGTCCCATACGAATTTCTTCACATTGATTAGTCCGTGATGTCCGCGACGGGGCTTTGCCTCAATCCATTTAGTATAGTAAGTCATGGTTACAGATCAAAAACTTGACTTACCTGGAAACCTTCCCTGAAGGTCTGGCTATGTCGATCCCCTATTTGTAGAATGGCCACGGAGACGTGATGGGGGTTAAGTTATGTTGCGGATTTCTTGGAATGGGGCAATGGACTTGGCAGTCATTGCATTCCCTTATTAGTTTTCGCGAAGCTGTTTGGTGTGCATCGATTGGACCAGTAAAATCCGACCGGATAGCCTTAGTGACCACGGATCTAGGACCGGAGTGCATGCCGCAAGAACCTTCGTGTATTTCTCTAAGGACGTAGTTTGCTTGAAGTGGTCCGACACACCGGAGCCATGGTCCCAAGAAAGATTTCTTGTATAAGGTTCCATTGATCACGGCATACCTGGATGCCTTGCGACGTACCGCCCTTGCTTTCTTTTTGTCTTTTGGAAGGATTTCCTTTGTGAGGTATTCGCATATGGGTGTCATCCATGTGTGTCCTTCCTCCTCCACTATAGCGAGGACTTCCTCATTTATAGACTTTTCATTTAGTTCCTCCATAAGTACTTGCTTGCTAAGATGTGCGAAGCTTGTAGATGCAATTTTGCTTAGGGCATCCGCCTTCTTGTTCTCGCTCCGCGGTACTTGCTTGATGGAAAATTCTTTGAAGTTACTTGTGAGCGTTTTTACCTTTTCCAAGTACTGGACCATACCTGACTCCTTTGCAACGTAAGAGCCATTGACCTGGTTGGCTACAAGCCGTGAGACTACGTTTACTTGAAGGTTTTTTACACCCTATAAAATTTGTTTCGCGATCCTAGACCGCTATTAATGCTTCATACTCAACTTCATTGTTGGTGGCCTCAAACCTAAACCCTATGGCGCGGATTTCTTGGAATGGGCCGATGGACTTGGCAGTCATTGCATTCCCTTATTAGTTTTTGCGCGTCTGTGTGCATCGTTGGCCAGTAATAACCTGTACGGATAGCCTTAGCGACCACGGATCTAGGACCGGAGTGCATGCTGCAAGATCCTTCATGTATTTCTCTAAGGATGTAGTTTGCTTGAAGTGGTCCAACACACCGGAGTCATGGTCCCAAGAAAGATTTCTTGTACAAGGTTCCATTGATTACGTCGTACCTGGATGCCTTGCAACGTACCGCCCTTACTTTCTTTTTGTCTTTTGGAAGGATTTCCTTTGTGAGGTATTCGCATATGGGTGTCATCCATGTGTGTCCTTCCTCCTCCACTATAGCGAGGACTTCCTTCTCATTTATGGACTTTTCATTAAGTTCCTCCACAAGTACTTGCTTGCTGAGATGTGCGAAGCTTGTAGATGCAATTTTGCTTAGGGCATCCGCCTTCTTGGTCTCGCTCCGCGGTACTTGCTTGATGGAAAATTATTTGAAGTTACTTGTGAGTTTTTTTACCTTTTCCAAGTACTGGACCATACCTGACTCCTTTGCAACGTAAGAACCATTGACCTGGTTGGCTACAAGCCGTGAGTCTACATTTGCTTGAAGAACGACAGTAAATTTTCAGCTGATTTTGACAGAAATCTGTTTAAACTTGCTAGTTTCCCGTTCAGCTTTTGTACATCTTTACGGTATCCCAGAGACGGTAAGCTAAGGACCGCGTCTGCTTTGTCTGGACATACTTTCATCCCGTCAGCGTTTACTTTGTAGCCCAAGAACATCCCCTTCTGCATTCCAAAGGCGTACTTTTTGGATTTAGCTTCATGTTTATTTGCCGGAGAGTTTTGAATGTTTCTGATATGTCTCGAATAATTTCTTCTTTCGTGTGGCTTTTTATGACCAAGTCGTCGACATATACTTCCAGGTTGCGTCCGATTTGCTTTTGGAACGCCCTGTCTACTAAGCGTTGATAGGTTGCCCCGACATTCTTTAGGCCGAACGGCATCTTTGTGTAACAGAATATCCCTTGGCTCGTGATGAATGCTGTTTTTTCTTTATCCTCCTCTGCCATTTTGATTTGGTGGTACCCTTTGTATGCGTCCAGGAAGCACTTGAGAGGGTATTCGCAGAGAGACTCTACTTTCCAATCTATCTTCGGCAGGAGATAACCATCCTGAGGACATGCTTTGTTTAGATCTTTGAAATCCACACACATTCACCAGCCCCCATTGTGTTTCTTGACCATGACCGGGTTAGAAAGCCAGCTGTGATAATGGACTTCTTTCATGATTCCGGCATCTACCAATTTTTCTACTTCCTCCTGGATCACTTTATTTCTTTTTGGCGTTTGCCCCCTTTTCTTTTGTCTGATAGGTAGGCATCCTTCTCGAACATTTAGGCGGTGCTCCGCTATGTGCCGCGGGACGCCCGTCATGTCTGCTGGCTTCCAAACAAAAACATCCAGGTTTTGTCTGAGCAAAGCACATAGTTCTTTGCGTCCCTTTTTTGTTAGGGTAGATCCTATGGCTATTGTTTGCTCGGTGTATTCAGGATGAATGGCCACTTTTATAACACCCTGTGTTTTCAAGTCATTGACGACGTCGATAAATCCGCAATGTACCTTTTGTATTGTACGCATTTGCTTTAAATCATAAATGTTAAGCTAAATCGCGTAAGCTAAAAATTAGCGTTCAATGTAAACGGGCATCAATCAATTAAGCGTTTACATCAATCAAGCGTTGAATAATTATTTTGAGAATAATTATTGTCATTGTTCATTCATTTTTATTGGTTACGTAAGTTAAATACGTTTCGCGATAAATTGCGTTTAGGCACTCCCGGAACCACAAAAACTTTTCTACGCTTCAACAAATACCCACTTTTATACCCAATACATAAAAGTTGCAAAATATATCATGTATATCTTGTATATGCCGAAATTTTGGCCAAATATACAAGTAATATATAGAAAACTCTTCCATGTTGGTCAAAAGAACACCATGCTTCTTTAATGCACACCATGCTATGTCTCTTTGACTCATGAGACCATACCTAAGACCAAGACCCATCACTTGAACCTTACTTTGTCTCTTTGACCATGTCTTGCACCATACATGCATCTATACTTAAGAGAGATAGCATTCATGCCTTAACACTTAGAAAAAAAAATCAAACATAACCTCCCTTTTGCTCTATACTAGGCTACGGCAAGAACCAAGCCACCACACATACCCATATCAATTTTTATACAACCCATACACTCCTATACACATCCATTCTAAGGTATTCTAAGGTGATCCCAAGCATTGGCTAACCTTTTCCAAGTGTTAATCAAGAAAAGGAAGCTAGGGTTTTTGTTAAGAAAATAAGGGTTTTCTTAAGTGCAAGCTTGGTTTTTAAGGCTAAACACGGGTTTAGCATTTGTTTCTCATCATCATCATACCTCATAAGGTTTACTTGAACTCTTTATGTTCTTACAATATTCATTTTTATGCATATGATTATTCTATTTAGCTTATATCACCATTTAGGATTATTAACATGTAAAGAGAAGTTTTTAATTGTTGTCATCATAATGTACACATTTATATATCCTATGATGTTATTGACATCATGTTAAAATAGTCACACAAGTGATTTACACTCTTGGTTATGTATAAATATGATTATGGACAAAACTAGTAAATTAGAGATTTCTTAAGTAAAGTTATGATTTTAAGTGTTATCATGGATTTGTAACCTTGATAACTTGGACACATGAGGACTATTATGGACAAGTAAATGCTAATATAAGGATGATATATAATATATATGATATATGAGACTTGTGGTAAAATACAAAAGTGGTAAAGTATAAAGAAAAGATCAAAAATGGATTCAACAAACTCAAGCAAACATTCTGTCCAAAATTCGAATTTTTACATATCCATTTTATATTTTTATAAGATAATACATTTCACGACGATTCCGAAAAGGTAAGAAACTTGTTAAACGGATTAATAACGAAAAAGTTACGTTAAAAACGAGTTATACGTTAATAAACGAAGTCGTAAGTAAATTTTTATAAAAACATTTTTATAAAAATTATAAACAGCAAGTGTTGATATTTTTAACAAATAATACATATTTTTAGGATTCCAAAATGATAAGAATCGTAATTTTTCAATTAATAACGAATGAGTTATGAATTTCGCGAGTTTACGACAATTAAAACTTTTATAAAACTATTTTTATAAAAGTTACTATTCATGACAGAAAGTTATATTTTTGTAAACCTCATAAAATTATAGAACTTTCAAAAACGAGAACGTCCTCGAAAGAATCGTTAAAAACGGAGCTATAACGAATAAAATACGACATTTACGGGTTTTACGACGACGAATACGATTTTTATAAAACTCACGTCTGATGTGAACAGTAAAAGTTACTGTTCACCAGAGGGTCAAAATATGAAAAATGTCAAATTATGATAACTCGTCCTAATACGAAAAGATGGGCATAAGAAACGTCAAAATCGGGCTTAAAACGCAAAAGTTATGCTAGTTTTACTAAAACGATAACTAGGAAGGGATCCACTTCAATATTATTCTCTTCATCTAAAAGCACTGCATACTTGCTGGCACTCTTTCTAAGTTCCTCAATATTATCCTTTCCTACATTCCAAACTTTAGGGATTTTGTTCACTTCAGCTCTTGTTTCTTGGTGTTTTGTCCTTTCCTGAGTGCCTTCCTTTAATATATCAGCTGCTTCTTTAGGCTTGTATGCTACCTTTTCCCCAATAGGTTGATGTTTGTTCCCTTGATGCTCCTTATTCCATACTCTTCTATAACTATTCTTTATATTTGTCACTTTTACAAATCCTTCTTTACTAGCACCTATATTTTTCTCTACATTAGGTCTTTCCTGATTGTGAATAGTGGTCTTAGGCTTGGGCTTCATAACATAATTAATCACTAAATGGCCAAACACTTTACAATGACTACATCTGTCAGGATTCCATGTATAGTCCACTTTGACCCATTTAGTACATTTAACATTCTTCATACCAGCCACATAGTTGATCTCAATTTTATCAAAAAATTCATCCTCTGCATTAATCTCTATCAAGACTCTAGCATAGCCTAGCCTTCCAGAGCCTGTTCTACACATATCAGCAGTCACTTGATCCATCTTAATAGGTCTCCCTAACCTACTGGCTAACCCTCTAACATTCCATGCTTCTAGAGGAATATTAACAAGCCTTATCCAGATAGGGATTTTACAGGGAGCCTCTCTGACAATTGTAGTTTCTTGATCCCACTTTTGTACTAACAGAGGTTTGCCATTGACCAACCAAGGGCTTTGATCAATAACATAGTTCATTCCTTCCTCATTTTTAAATTTGAAGTATCACATTCCATTAGCATCAACAACACTGTCCTTTAGCCCAAATTTGCCCCACATTCTTCTTATATTGTACCTTAGTTCATTAATTCCAATCCTATACCCAACAAAGTACCCACATACAGTATACTTCCATTTTTCACTACCTTCCTTTACCAGTTCCTCATCAAATATTACAACTTTTCTACATTTTCTTTAATTACAATATGGACAAAAAACAACTCATTATCATTGGAATTCAATCCATCAGAGAGTTTATATATCTTGTGCCGTTGATCTTGAAGTAACACGCCCCGGACCCTTATTCCGCTGCGACCCAATTTGGGGGTGTTACACATATTCCCAAGTAAGAGTGTATAAAGGTTATCCCCTCGAGATCACGTCAATAGATCAACACCTTCTAGATTGCGAATAAACGTGTGTGTTTGACGAAAAGCCACTTCAAGATTGGAAATCACAGAATTGGTCCACAGAAAATAGATTAATGCCCAAGTCCTTCAACGTAATAAACCATTGAGATAGTAACATACCCAATCTGATAGTCTCCCAATAACCCATATCCATTGCACTTGATCATTTCCGAAATTTTAACTGTTACCCAAGAATTTACTGATGAATTGGGGAGCTGAGAGCGATCTACGTCATGTGCTTCTATAAAAAAAAAAAGAAAGAGAACCGGAATCCAAATACCAGAGGACGATTTGGACAACCTGCATTCATTCAAAGAAGTAGATGGAATATTGGTTTTTGTGGATCCACAGGATTTACTGGGTTCCTGTTTGTTAGCAGACATTGGTTTAAAACTTATATTTGCTAACGGACTCAGTATGTTTTATTCTTTCCTAGGTTTCTTAGTATATCTATTTAACCACAGTTTTGGGAGATTCAGAGTCTAGAACTATTGGTTTCCTAGAAGGCACTTCATTAGTAGTGGTAATCCTAGTTAAAGGGCACGCATTTCCTACAATAGTGAAGGTCCGACCGGTAGGTCTCCAAATATATCCTATCTGAGTGAATACCTTTCCTGTTGGTTTCCAAATAACTTTCTTAGATTTATTCTTCTTAGGTTTAGCACGAAATTTCACATCATTCATGAAATTAGAAACACACAAATTATCAGAAGTCATGCAATCATCACGGTTAATACAGACATAATCAGAATTATCTTGTTTCTTGAGATTCTGCACAACCGCAGATCCATTAACATTAACAGTACCATTCTTTTTATTCAAACTAGATTTAACGTTCCTAGGGTGAGCTTCTACTTTATTCTTCGAATTACTACTTGGTGTTTGCAGAATCCTATCATTCTTGGTAAGACTAGTAGAAAGTCTTACTCCTGTAGAATGCAACACACGCTTGTTAGAAACTATGTTTGAAGTTGAGGCTGGTTTTGTGTTTTCTGTGGATGTGAGTGATTCGGCAAACCTAACTTTCTTGTCCTTTTTCCTCGGTATGGCCTCAACTAATTGAGGACCACAATTGTTGATGCTAGGGCATGATCTACTTATGTGTAAAGCAAATCCTGAAGACTTGGTATACTAACGGCAGATCTAAAAGTAGATCTTGAGAAACATTTTCTTTACATGTTTCGACTATATCCCTAAGGACCAAGCTTCCTTCCTGGGTATTTCTTAATATACGAGGAGTTGAGCAGTACCGTTTAATTCAACAATTTGGGTGTGATTTTCGATCCAGTTATCCTTAGACACTTTTGAACAACAGAGTGGGTCACAGTATCTCGATAGCTAACGCTTTTCCTTTAGTTTTCTTAACTCATTATTTTAGGGCTGCTATACCAAACCTTGTTCCTGAAGTTTTGCATTTAAATCAGAAATCTCCCAGACTTAATATTGACTTGCTGATTAAACGCATCACATTTGTTCTTTTGATTGAACACGTTTTGGTTGTAATCGGTCAAAAAGTTGCTTATAAGTCTGTTCAAATGCTCATTCTCAGCAACGAAGTTTAGTCACCTCAATGTATCCAATTCAATGTTTAAAGTCTCCATTTCATCCATGATCCATTTAGACTGTACTCTCATCCACTTACCTTTAAAGAACTTAATTTTCTCTTTAACTTGAAAATGACTGTGTCGTTTTGCTTGAGAACTGAGCTCTCAAATTCACATAATTTCAAACGAACTGGAGTAAAACTCGGAGCATTTGAATTAAACAGTTTTTTTCATGTTGAATAAATATCTTGATTTAAGTTGAGAATCAGCTTCCAAAGTGATGCAATGTTGTTCCAATAGTTGTAAAACACTTGCAAGTTTTATCGTAAGTTTCTTTACAACAAAATCCTTTTATTGAGAGCTCATCTGGAGTTCTGAGACACTTTTGACATTCATCACAGTTATCATCACTTGCATTCACAGACAAATATCACAACATTCTTTACATATCCTTATCAATGCTTTGTTCCAAGAGTCGTTCATTTCACGTCAAAACTTGATTCAATTTACACTTCGAAAGTTCTGGACTCCAAGCGATGTTGTTCGGCAGCCTGATCCATTTGATACAAGACTTTTTGGACATCGGCAAGTTCTTCAACCAATTATTGTTGAAGTTATTAGAAGATACTTTTAATTCTTATATAAACGGGAATTTATTTCATCTCGAAACACGCTTTGTATGTATCAAACCCTCACGTGCCCTCAGTGATAGCTGTGGCAAGTGGGTTCTTTGCTTTGGACAACCTTATCAAAGCCAGTAATGAGGCGTCTTAAGCCTTTTCAAGCTTATCTCACCATACTTATTATAGGAATTTCTTTAGGAACCTCTACAATGACGTTTGTTGGAGAAGAATGATAAGGTGTTCTAAAGTGCCTGGTGACCGAAGTCGCTTTCCAATAGCATGTTCACTATATAAATCAGTTTGTCTAACAAATCGTTTGTAGTAAACGTTATAGAAAAAGCCAAATTAATGGGTATCGTGTTCATTGGTATATAATCACAAACAATGGATCTTGTTCCTTTCAAGAAGCATTTTTTGACGACTCTTTTCAAAGTAGTAGCTCTAATGTTTTCATCCAGAAACATGAACCACAAAAGTATCCATTTAAGAATGGTATAGCCCATCATACAGCTTTGGCTTTGACTCCCAGCAATCTCAGACAGAAAGAGTTTTTCAAACTCGATAGCTTGATTCGAGGAATGATCAAAACAATGTTTAGATTTAGTCATCATATGACCAGTTTGCGCAGATTGACCTCTTTTGAAATGATGTTGTCCAAGGTTTGCTTTAATTTTCTTCTAAAGCATTTCTCTATCATATTTCTGTTTTTTCTTCTACTTTCAACTCATTTTTGAGTCAGAAAAACTGTTTTCAATTAAACAATCCTTTTCTGCAGACTGTTTCGAAAGATTATTGCTTACACGTACAATCTCGGTAAACTGTTCATTTGATCCTGAAAAACTGTTTTCAACATTTTGCTTTTCTTTCAAATCTTTAACCTCTTCTTTATATCTGTCAAGCTTGGTATTCAAAGCTTTATTAACAGTGGTGCAATGCGTCACTTGGGATTTAATTGTTCAAACATAGACAATATCAGGACATCTTGTTGAGCAGAAGAGTTAGAATTCTGGACAGTTTCCTGTTGTTTTCCACATCACAGATACTGAGAATATGGAAAAGAAATGCAATCACTGGATATATACAGTATTCTGACATGACTCCACATCATGAGACTGTTCAAAGACTCATTATCTTCTCACTTTGATTGACTAGTCATAGTTCAGATTATCTGGATTGTGTACCTCAGTGAGTGCATCTGAGCCATTCCTTGAGAGATTGGCCATGAGAGCAATCTTGGCTGAATTGAGTTCATCACAATCAGAGTCATAGGCATCCAGATCAACGCTTGATAAGGCACATTGTGGTGATGACAGTTCTGAGAGGTTATGAAATCAGGAAGTCCTAGATCTGCCAAAAATGCTATTTACTTCCTCTGTATAATGCTTGACCACTTGCTTAGCTGAACCAACAACACTTTATCGTTGACCGACTGTTTCATCCCTTTCCTCTTGGCTTAGTACACTGCTTGGCAAATGACCCCCCCTTTGCAATTGTAACAAATAACAGTCCCGTTGTTTCCCCGTTTGCTACCACTTGCACGCAGGTGTGTATTTTCTTGTTGTTCCAGCATTAATAAAGTAGGTTGTCTCCCCTGAACAGTGTTTATAGTCACTTTTCATCATAGAGGAACTTGTTGACGAGGGTTTGACGAAGTCCATAGCTATTGTTGTAGTAGATACCTGGGAATTGACCAACAGCTGTAGGAATGACATCATGTGATTAAATGCGTCAATGATCATCCCCTTTCAAGGAACCCTGTAACAACTAGACTGGTGGTCTGTGTACGGAAAATTCAGTTGTTTTGCTGTTGATAGTGTTGTGGAGCTATTCCAATTGTGTGATAGATGGTTGTTAGAGAATAAACAAGTGGCGAAACGGTGGATAGATACTCTTAGTAGGATAAGTAGATTAAAGAGGTGTTGATTGGTTGTTTGTGAAAACGTGTGAAGACTGATATGGTGGAAACGTGATGTTAGAGATAAGAGACTGTGGGAGAGTGTGTAGATGAGATTGATAAGCAGGCTGAGTTAATTGGTGAGATATAACTATAGCAAGAGGATGGGTTGCGTTCAGCATCAAACGAACTTCATTTGCATTGTCGTTCATAGTTGTTGCAGGTGATCATGAAGCTGATCAACATAGGTAGTGTGCAAGTCGTTAACCATTAAACATCCGTAACAAATTTGCTCCATTCATCAGGAAGAGTGTTTAAGACTTGTTGTTAAACTAGAAACTGCTCCAATGCATCTGTAAATGTTATATCATTGATAAACAGATTAAACCTCAAGTAGTACACAGTAAACTTCTCTCCATTCTTGAAGTGACTTATCAAATTATCTACAGCTTTTGCACTCACGTTCTTGTTTGGTAAATGACTTCCTTCATCAGTATTAATCTTCTCCCAAGATCTTTGCCACACGATGTTGACTCACATGCGCATAGATTCAGTTTGTAAGGCCTAGGAGAGATGATTTTGTATAGCTTGATGTCGCAATCTGCCTGAATGCATCAGCTGGAGTGAGTTTAACATATTCCTTAGCTTGTTACTCCATCCTCACTGAATGAAGGCCAAGACAAGTGTCAAATTTTCACATATGCAAGAAAATCATTCTCCATGTGGTCCCTAATTCATCATATAGAGTTCCATCTGCTTTCCATGAATCATACAAGTGTTTTTCAAGCATCGGTGGTTTGTTGTCTCCTCCAGAAAGAAGTGATTTATCAGCAAGAGTCGTCATTGTGATATCAAAAAGATTACAAATTGATCGATCGGTGGTAGAAAGAAATTGTGTTTGATACGTGATTGTTGAGTCTTGAAATAAAAACTACACGGGATTTTACAATTCTTGACAAAACCGGGAAAACAAGTGTTTGTTTCACGGGATTTTACAAGTCAAAGAAATAACCGTATAATTTAAAAAATTGAGTTTGTTAAGTTTAAACTGAATTTATTTTTCACTGGTTCGGTCCTCTCGTTCGGTCCTCTAGTTTGGTCCTCTCGTTCGGTCCTTTCGTTTGGTCCTCTCGTTCGGTCCTTTCGTTCGGTCCTCTCGTTCGGTTCTAACTAGTGACCACTCGTTCGGTTCTAACTAGTGAAAAACACTCGTTCGGTTCTAACTAGAGAACACTCGTTCGGTTCTAACTAGAGAACACTCGTTCGGTTCTAACTAGAAACTACTCGTTCGGTTTCAACTAAAGAGCACTCGTTCGGTTGACACTGATGAAGCTTGTTCGGTTCAACCTATGCAACTGCTCGTTCGGTTATCTTGTTCGGTGTTCTAGTTCGGTTCTCTTGTTCGATTCTCTAGTTCGGTTCTAACTAGTACGAAACCCAAATTTTCAAAACTCAAAAAGACACGATTTTTAATGGTTTTTAGCAAAAATTCTTGTACAACTAGTATTACTAACCCTATAGGAACAATAAAAATGAAAACTTTAAGGTTTTTAAGCCAAAAAATTTGAATCACTAATTTGCTCTTTGTAAAGGTTTTGAACACAAATCAAACACAAAAACTAAACACACCACTCCATGGCTCTTGATACCAATTGAAGAATACTAGTAATCTTAAGATCAAACCAAGAACAAGAGTGAGATGTGGGTTGGGATGTTAGAGAGAACTTGGATGGAAAATGGATGAATGTATTAATGAAGTAAATGGAAAAATGGAACAACCAACCCTCTCCAAGACTAGGAGAGGGTCTATTTATAACCTACCATGGCCGGCCATGGGCTAGAGTGGGTCTCCCATGGGCCTTGGGCCGGACTAGATTACTAATCTAATCTTTATACTAACTACGAGCTAAGACCTGTTACAACTTGGAAGTGACCGACACTTTTTGTGTTTCCAACAGAGGAGGACATGTCTACAGGTAGCACTGAACAGATGTGGAACTGTAACATTTCGTATTTTCAGGTCATTTTATGACGTCATTTATTTCGTCATTATTTCACTATTTATTTTTTTAGTCTCGTGCGCATTTACTTTTAATTCTTATCACATAATTAAATCGCGTAAGCTAATTTTTTTTTCATTTAACGAATAAAACAAGAGAAAGTTACACACTACTTTATAACTTGTGCACTATTTCCTGAGATGAATAGTGTTGGTTCGTTTTTAATAAAAAATTTGGCGAAACGTTTTAGAATCATTTATATAATATTTATATGAGTTTTAAATTTATAAATATTATTTTAGAAGACGATTGACCTACTTATACGATAACATTATACAAACGACAAAAAACATTATTTTATTCTTTCGAAAGTAATTATTAACTTTTTGTATTTTATTTTTATCGGATACGTAAAGTATTTACGTTTCGCGATAAAATACGTTTAGGCATACCCGGAACCATCAAAATAAATCTACGCTCCAATAAATACTTATTTTTACATCCAACACTCAAAGTTTTATTAAACTTTACCCAAGTTAATATTATTAGTCACTTTGTACATAAGAAAAATAAACCAAGACTTATACATTACAAGTTACCATTTCATATTAAAACTACACATATTATGCTTCAAGTAATGCAAGATATTAGCTAGTCATGTGTCTTCCTTAAATCTATGGGATAATCACCATCTTAGGAGACATAAGAACATAAGTACCATGTACATATTCACCTCATTAAACCTTAAGTCTAAGGCTTGACCAAAGACTTCCTTATTTCTCTCTTTATGTCTTAGACTTTCTTGGGAAGTCTTGGACTAGTCAAATGTATACATAATGCAAGCAACTAGAATAGAAACACATACTACTTCATATTCCTTAGTGTAAAACACAAAAACAAAACCTCCCGTTTTCCTCCTCCTAACCCACGACAACCCTCAAACACACACCCAATCCATACAAAATTTTACTTACCATATTTACACACATTCCAAGGGGCCTTGCCATGTTGGCAATCTCACTTTTCTCCATAACTTTTGCCGAATCAATGGCTAGGATGGATTTAAAGAAAGAACAATTCGCTATCAATGGCTGGGGTTAGGGCTTTTGAAGTTCTACAGAAGAAACACAAGGAAAGAAGGCTGAAGAATAGCTCTTAGTATAAATAGGAGGCTATGTGAGCCGAATTTAGTATGTAGTGTAGAAGTCTTTATCTTTCTTTAAATTAAGTCATTTTTATGTTTCTTTCAGCTTATTTACAGCTTATTGCAATGAAAAAACAATTCTTTGTACTCTTTTTAATAGAGTTGAATGAGTGATTGGAGTTTTAAGGTTTTATACCGATTTTTGAGTTTTATTGTCAAAACTGCTTAATACCTTTTATGTGTTTAAAAGCTCTTAAAAACAGCTTTTTAAATAAGCTATGTTCACTTAACAAGTTAATAAGCTAAGTAAAATTTGAACTTGTACTTAAAAGCCTCTCAAATATACCACAGCTTACTTATTGGATGATAAGCCAGTTCTGGATGGGCTTATGAACTATACCAGCTTATTTCTGATAAGCTGGAGCTTGTAGATTAAGCTTTTACTAGCTTATTTGCCCTTGTTTAGAGCAAAGGGCTTGGTAAGTCTTCATTTTCCAATTTTAGCTTATTTAGTGCATTAGCTTATTTTCAGCTTATTGGTGCTTATTTTTCTTTTGGGTATGCTTATTTATGCTTATTATTGCTTATTAGTGCTTAAAATATAGGTGTTATAAGTTTAAATTTCATTATGCAAGTTTTTACCATTTTCTGTCCAATTTAGCTTGTTTACTGTCATTTTTAATTATAGTTTATTTCAGTGCTTATTTCTTGTTACTTTTTGCTAATTTATGTCTTTTATGCTTATTTAACTTACTGTCTTCAATATCAAATGGCTTAATTCACCTTTATGAAGCTTAAAAGTCCTGTAAAGAATATTAAAGGGGTGTTTGGGTCAAAGGCTTAAATGGGTCAAAAGAGGTTAAATTTGCAAATGGGTTGATAATCCAACTTTGTTAAGCTGTTTTATTACTTAAATAAGCTTGTTTTACAAATTTTGATTTTTAAAATCCTTTTTTATAAGCTTTTGCAGCTTCCTGTCCAATTCTGTGAAAATTGGACAGAAGCTTAAGCTTATTAGGTTAAGCCTTTCTTTAAGCTCTTTTGTGCTTTGTTTCTGTCTCATTTTAAGTGTTTTTGTGCATTTGACTTATTGCTTTGAAGTTGTTTTGACCCAATTGTGCTAATGGGTCAAAACAGTCATAAAATTTGCTAAGTGTTTGCCCTGTGCACAAGCAGCCTTTTTAATAAGCTTTTTCACAGCTTATTTGTGTTTCAAAATCAAAACCAAAAGCATTTTCTTAAAGCATTTTAAGCCTAGTTTTTAGAAATTCAAACTTTGAGCTTTTTGGAATTCATATAAGCACTTATTTTTAAGCTTAAAAAAGCCATTCACACTTGGTGATTGCTGTTTTACACAGCAAGCATTAAGCACAAGTAGGCTTTTTCCAAGCTTATTTAAGGGCTTATTAGTATTTCAAAATACTTTTCAAGGGCTGATCTAAATAGCTTTTTGGCCACTCTTTTCAATGGAATAAGCCAGAAGTCCATAAGGATCCATCTTCAAGCTTATTTTTAAGCTTAAAAAAGCTGTTCTAAGGCTGCAATTTTCAGTTTTTACCCATTTTGCTTATTCACTGTTTTTCAGCTTATTTTCCTTTCTCTTTAGCTTATTTTTGTTTGTTTTAGCTTATTAGACATGTTTGAGCCTATTTGGGCTTATCACTGCTTATTTTAAGCTTATTAGAGCTTAATAGCTCTTTTGGCCAAAAACTTAAGTTTTTGGCCAATAAGCTTAATAAGCTTATTTGTGCTCATTCTGTCTTTGTTTTTACTTACAATGTGCTTATTTTAGCTTATTAGGTTAGGTTTAAGCTTATTCGTGCTTATTTGATAGCTTTTTCAGTTAAAAAATCAAAAAAATAGTGTTCTTTGCTTTTTAAGCTTCTGTGAGCTTATAAGCTCATTTCTGAGCTTATTTTTGTGAAATAAAAAAGTTGCCTTTTTTAAAGTTGCTTATTTATAGCTTATTAACAACTTTGTAAAAAAAATTTGAAAAAAAAATAGGCCGGGACTCGGGAAGCCAAGGGTGAGCCGAGGCTCGAACCCGAGACCTCCCAAGTCAAAACCGGACGCCTCTACCGCTGTGCTTCAATAGCTCATCCGGTAGAGGTTTTCCAGATTTATTATATAACACTTATTAAGCCGGTTGGCTTAATAAGCGTTTTGGGCTTATTTCGGCTTATTTTTAAGCCGAATTTTTCTGGTTTTATTTTTCCTAGATTAAGCACCTTTCAAAGTATTTTCTGTGATTTTTTGGTATTTTTCTGTAATCGATAAGTATTTTTTATCATTTAATTTGTTTAAAAACTTTAAAAATTCATAAAAAATAGAAAAATAATCAAAAAAATATAAACTTTTTTTTAAAATTCTTATTTTTCTGTCTAGTTTCTAGGAAAATTTGTTTCATCTTAGTAGGGTAATTATTTTGTAATTTCACTTTTTAAAGTGCGGGATTAACCCGGGTTTTTCGTTTGCCTCGTTTTTGGTCTTAACTAACTCGAATTTTGTTCTAGTTTTTTTTAAACTTCGTTTTTAGTCATTTAGAACTCATTGCAAGTGAAAATTTGTTTATTTGACTTAATTTGTAGATTTTAGGTTTTTGGACCCAATTCCCGGGCCCGTTTATCGTTTTTCGTGCATAATTTTCTTTCTATTTTAAATTTTTAGGGTTTTCCTTGCCTAATCTTTGTTCCCTGTAGATTTAGAATCTCAATTCATAATCCAATCCGTTCTCTTCAAACACCAATCACTCAATCGTTATCCGTTTATCAAATTCACGCCTCGTAGGGGAAACGACCCGGGAAATCAAACTTCCGGAAACATATATATCTTATTTTGTGAACATTTAACCAATCCTTGGCTAAAGGCATTTGGTTGATTGTTTACTTGTATTTTATATATATATTATTGACGAATCAGTTACGTAAATTGGTTATGTTTCGCAATTTAATACATTTAGGCATACCCGGAATCACCAAAACTTTTCTACGCTTCAACAAATACCTTTTTTTTTAAAAAAACTCAATAAAACTTTACCCATGAGAATCATCATAGCCGAATATTGCATAAGGAATTAAACTTTTCCGGCGAGTTTTTTCGGCGAGTCCCAAAAGCATCCCCATCACCCGATCTACCTGATCCCCATCAGCACGCGTCGCCACACACCCTCTCCATCACCACCACCCACTCAACGCCACTGCCACCGCCACCCCGCTATCACCATCGTCACCACCATCTCCTAAAAACCCCAACCACCACAAGGGTGCGTTGGTTTGACCGGTGCACCAAAAGGGTGCGTCGGGTTCTATGGCAGCCCAAGAAAGGGTGCGTTCGGTTTCACTCAGCCCAAGAAAGGGTGCGTTTGGTTTTGGTAAACGACCCACAAGGGTTCGTCTGGTTTGATAATCAGCCACAAGGGTGCGTTTGTTTGGGTTTAACAGCCAACGGGGGGTGTTTGGTTGGCTGCATAACAGCTGTCGTTAACACCCAAGGGGTGCGTTTGGCTGTCGTTAACACTCAAGGGGCGCGTTTGGTTGTCGTTAACACCCAAGGGGGGTGTTTGGTTGTTCTAAACCGCACACGAGTGCGTTTGGGTTTTTATGAAAGGGTGCGTTTAGATTTGGGATAAGCACCGAAATGGGTGCGTTTGGTTTTGCAACACAAAAGGGTGCGTTTGGTTTTGCACCACAAAAAGTTATTTCGATTACTTCGTTTATTTTATCGATTTAATTATATGTGATGAAATCTATTGAAACTTGTGGCGTCTAGTATAATATGTTATTGATATTAAAGCGGGATTGATATGAAATTAGAGGCCATATTAGATGTATTTTAGATGAGTTTTTAAGCTAAAAATGGATTTTGGCGCGTTTTTGTAACGGGCCATTTTGACCAGAAAACAGAACATGGGATTCGGGGTTCAAAATTTTGAAAAGTCAAATTTTGGTTTACAAAATATAACAAATTATATTTTTACGGACGTTTTGATATAAAACGGGACTTCTAACTCCCAATAACGAAGAAACTGGAGTGAAATCGAAATATACGCTTTAGTAGAAAAATAGGTCATTTTTAATATATATTAAATCTGACAGATTTATTAATTAAATAATTTGAGCACTTTCGAGTCCGTTTCGGCCTTCCGGCGAAACACGAAAGTTGTTTGTAATGACGTTTTACTTTGCCGCGAGGCTTGTCAGTTTTAAAATTGAGATATAGCGGGTCAAAACTAAATGTCAACGTAAAAGTCAACGGATATTTTAACTAATTAATACATTATGAGTACGATTTTGAGTGATAAAATAAGGTCGGTTAATATATTATTTCAATTAATTATTTTTAAGACCATTGTTAATATCGTTTCGCATAAATTTGCTTTAGAACCCGAGTCGTAAAAAGGTGATTTAGTGGGTCGTTTTGGTCGGGTCAGACTTAGAAAATAAATGTATTTTATTAAAAAGTCAAACGTAAAAGTCAACAAGAACATTAGTAAACGTTAACGAACTATGAAGGTGATTTCGATTTATAAAATAATATCGAATAATATATTATCGTAAGTAATTACTTTTGAGGCCGTTGGTCGATTCTAAAAATGAAATAGTATATGATTGGATGGAAAATAGTATATATATATATATATATATTATACTAAGTGTTAAGGTTTAGAACGCGCAAGTGGATTTCTCATCACATATAAGTATGTATGCATATATAAATATATATATGTTTTCGTCGTAACGATGTACGCATCGTTGCTCGTATTTTGTACGTATTGTAATCGAGCGACAAAATTATAGGTCGTGATCGAAATCGTTGCTGTGAGTTTGTATTCGGTTTATTTGATCGTGATCATTGATCAAGGTGAGTTCATAGCCCCACCTTTTCTCTTTTAATGGTTTTTTCCCCCCCCCCCCCCACCCCATTTAAACTGTTTTCGGGCGGTGTGTATACGCGTGCTCGTTTTACTACATAAACTTATTGATTTCTATACGTAAGCGTTACATGATTATTTTTACTAAAGCTTGATTTGTTTACTACATGATTTGAGATCGTGAATACCTATATTTGAAACCATGAATTTTAGACATGATTGTTTTACTACGGACACAAGTGTTTACAAGTGTATGCTATCCAGATTACTGCCTGAATATTATTGCTAAGTTACCTTATTGCCGTGAAGTCCCTATTTATCATGAACCGTTAATTGCTATTGTAGTAAGCGCGAGTGTTGTGGATAGATCTATCGGGATTGACAATCCCCACCTTACTTGGGTCACTAGTTTGATCGGGTGCATTTAACATTGAGAGGTGTTAGGTTGTTGGCAAGCATCCTATATTCTGATTGGGGCACAAATCTAGTTAAGGCTTCGGGGTCATGAGCTTAGTGCAATAATACCTGTTATATATTTAGACTTGGTGAATTGTGTTTCCCTTGTTCTTACCTTGCTTCGTTTTGGAACTTCGGAATACGTACTTAGTCTCACCATTTATTCGAATCTTGTGGTCCACTACTGAATTAAATTAGATTTATTAAATCATACTTGATTTCGTAATGGATTTCGGAAAATAACTCTTTTAAATGTTGTAACGCTACTTTTCTTCTGAAATATTTCTTAAATTATTTCAATACTGCTTTTTACTTAAACCTATGAATTCACCAACATTATTGTTGACGTTTTTGCATGTATTTTCTCAGGTTATTATTTTGCTAGCTGAGCAGTGGGAGCATTCGAGTCGCGCGGATATATTTTTGAAGGCTTAATAACTTGTATACCATTCGACAAACGTTTTATTCAAAATTTTTCTATTGCATTATTAAACGGGATCCTTTGTAAACTCTGATTTTAAATATATCAAATGTGAAAATATATTCTAAAGTTTCTTTGAGGCGTTTTTCTGTGACTTTGTCCCTTGTCAGCCTTGAAGTCGCACCCCATTGTTTACCATTCGATGCCGTCGATTTTGGGGCGTGTGACAATGGCCGGATCATAGTTGGATTGAGTCCATGCAAGATGAGTTGAATCAATTTGAAAGACTTCAAGTTTGGGAATTGGTTCCACGACCAGAAGGAAAGAATGTTATTGCTCTCAAATGCTTTGGAAGAATAAAGTTTGATGCAAAAAAATATTATTGGTTCGGAACAAATCTCGTCTTGTGGCTAAAGGTTATAAGCAAGAAGAAGGCATTGATTTTGAGGAGTCATTTGCTCCTGTTGCTCGTCTTGAGGCTGTTCGGATGTTCATTGCTTTTGCTGCTCATAGGAATATCACTATCTTTCAAATGGATGTCAAAACGGCTTTTCTTAATGGTCCTTTGAAAGAAGAGTTTTATGCCAGCCAACCTGAAGGGTTTTTGATTTGAATTTTCAAATCACGTTTACAGGTTGAGAAAAGCTCTATACGGATTCTTAAGCAAGCACTCGTGCAGGGTTGACCAAATGTCTTCTTTGTCTAATTGAACTCGGGTTCAAATAAGGTATAATTGACTCAACTTTGTTCACTAGATGTCACGGGGAAGGATGACATATTACTTGTTCAAGTATATGTTGATGACATTATTTTTGGATCAACAAATCCAGATTTTTCAAAAAGATTTGCAAACTTAATGAAAAAAAACAATCTTTGAAATGTCGATTGAGGGGTGAAACTAAGTCTCTTTTTGGACTTAAGTTCGGTCAATCTCCCCAGTGGCATATTCATATGTCAGTCACCAATATTGCAATAGACGTTGTTAAAGAAACATGGTCTAGATGGAATCTGTGTCTCATGGAGCATCAACATTATGGCACTAGAGAGACGGGATGCCTGATTTACAAGGCATTCTATGATCAAACGATCATTATCGTACGTATGATAGGAGGGCTTATGGTATTAACTGCAGTCGACCAGACATAGCTTTGCTCTTTTGTATGTGCACGTTATCAAGCCACGAAACCTACAGTAAAAACACCTCAAAGAGGTCATAAACCAGGATCTTCACTTGGTACTAAGACAGTCCTATAACATGGGACTATGGGATCCGAAGGATTCTGGTTTTGAACTAATTGCCTATTCAGATGCGGACCATGCAGGTTGTAAAGATGATTGTAAAAGCACATAAGGAGGATTGCAATTTTTAGGTGGAAAGCTAAGTGAGTTGGAGTTCAAAGAACAGGTTGTACTGTGAGGTCTATGCTGTTGTAGCTGAATATGTTTCATTGTCTGCATGATGTGCTCAAGTGATATGGATGCGTACTCAACTGCTTGACTATGGATTTAAATACAATCAGATTCGATGTGTATTGTAGATTCCAATATGTGTCATTGATATTTCATGCAATCCAGGTCCAACATTCTAAGACAAATCACATTGACATCCGGTATCATTTTATTAAAGAACACGTTGAGAGGGGTACTGTGGAAATTTACTTTGTCGGAACAGAATACCAACTAGCGGATCTATTTACTAATGCGCTTCCAAAAGAACGCTTTGAGTATCTAGTTCATCGCATTGGTATGAGATGTATGACTCAAACTCAGTTGGAAAGTTTGACAAAGTTATCTTTGTGAAAATATCATACATCACAATCATGTACATAAATATTAAAAAAAGGATTTTGAAACATTTTTCTTTTAAAAAATAATTTAAAAAGAATTACAATCTTTTGGTTTCATGATTTCAAGTTTCTTATTAAAACATTTTACATTGCAAAATATGGAATCATGATCCAAGGGGGAGTTTTTACAATTTTCATTCACAAACATCGTTTGATAATATAACTCTACTGATGACTACATTGGAAATGTTATATTTTCGAGGGGGAGTTTTAGTCAAAAAAGTAACAATTTTTCATTTTCGAACTATGAATTTTACATAATTGTTATTTCAAGGGGGAGTGTTTGAAAAGATTTATTGTTTAAGGGGGAGTTAGTGTAAATTCATAAACAAAAAATTGGAAATACTAAAGTACAAGGACTGAATGTGTAAATTTTCCAAAAAATTTCTGTAAATACTAAGTACAGGGACTGAATGTGATAATTTTTCAATAGTTTTCGGTAAAAGTTAAGTACAGGGACTGAAAATGTCAAATTTTCAAACTGTTTTCGGTGGTTATATAAAGGATTTTAATTTCATTTTTTACTTTTCTTTTTACCGAATCTTTTTACCGAGTTTGAGTATAAATCTTTTTTATGCTATCTAAGTTCATTACAACGATTGTAATTTCACTTCTTACTCAAACGTAAGTGAATATATATGTCTTAGGTATTTTTGAGTAATTAGGGAATACCGAGTTTGAACTCGGTAAAGATGAGGTTTACCGAGTTTGAGTTTTACTGAGTTTAGTTGAGTTTGAGTTTTACCGAGTTTAGTTGAGTTTGTGTTTTACCGAGTTTAGATCTTTGTGCATAGGGTATAATCTGACAATGATTTAAACACTTAGATGATATTGAGTTAATGGGATCAAAAGTCATTATTTTTGAAACTCAGTAAAAAGTCTAATTGTCAAAATCGGTAAGGTCAACTGGTCAAACTCGGTAGTCAACAAAAGTCACTCAGTAAAGGTTAATGGTGCAAAACAGTTTAATTGTTTGTGGTTCTGTGAAAGTGATTTGTATATGAATAATGTTGTTGCTTCATGATTGTAATGCTTATTGTGTGAATGTCTGTGAAAAACAAAACGATCAGTTTCTACTGTGCTAAAAATCTGACAAATAATTTTGGCAAAGAAACAAGTTTTCATGAAATCTATGCTATGGATCATTTATGTCTATTCGTAATTGTTTAAGTGGACTAAGTCATGTCCGGTTTTGACCGTTTTCTGCATTGAACAGAATGAGGAGTGAGTAACTTAGTGTCCATTCAATTATTGAATTAGATGTGTTTGTATTCATGGTTTAGGTTTCATAATCAAATGTGAAAGAATCAAAGTTTTTATAACTTGCATATGTTAATTTCAAATCTCAATTGTTTAAGTGGACTAAGTCATGTCCGCTTTCGGCGTTTTTCTGCAATGAACAAAAATTGAAGGAGTGATGACTTAGTTGTACACTTTCAGTTGTAGGTTTGTGATTACATTATTTTGTCACATTGATTTTTTGAAATAGTTCTCAAAATCTGTTTATTGTGGTTCAAAATGAACTTTGTTGAACAATTTTAGAAGTTGAAGGCTTTTACTCTTGAATTTTTCATAATTGTGTATTGATTCAATCAAAAAGAGTAATCTTCATCCTTCTTGAGAGAGGTTATCATGTCACAAAGAATTCTGGTAGAGATATTCTAAAAACAGAAGAGAAGAGCTAAGTCCATACGCGAAACCAAAATCAAAATGTGTGTTCGAAAAAGAAATGCCAGAACACACAAAAAATGGTAAATCAAAAGAATAATTCGAATAAAGCGTATGGCATGTGCTAGAAAAAGCACATGAGAAACAAACTGATCAAAAATATGTTTCAAAAAAGAATTGCAGAAACATCTAAACAGACAGAGAGGAATAAGTCAAAAATGTCACAAAGAATTATTTGTTTTTCTAGCACCTCAATTGTATTAATCAGTTTCATCATGGGCCACAACAACTACAAGCAGCTGTTGTTCATCCAGACGAATATGTGTCCTACAAACAAGCGATATGACCTTATGGATGCCAAACAAGAAGGTTGACTTGGAGAATGTGCAATGTCCATCAGAGAGCAAGATTCTGATGAATATTATTAAGAATCATCCGTTACGATTCAGCATTGCAACTTCAGCATCTGTACCTTGGCTTTATATGGCACAATTCTGGCATACTTTGAAAGAAGACGGATCAAAGCATCGATTCAAGTTCCTGCTAGATAGAAAAGAGCTTACACTTAATATGGATGACTTCAGAAACAATCTTAATCTTCCACATGCAAATGATAACTAATCATGCTTTCGTTTGTGCCAACCACCATCATTCTTAATATGGTTCCAATTTTACAAAAAAAAGTGTTGGGATTTACAATGGAAACTCAAGACTGTTTCTAATTTCAAGATACTGGTTTTCTACAGCCTTGGCAGACGTTTTTATGCAAGTATCTCCAAGTGCTTGGATACATGCGTTACGGGAGTGATAGGGCTAACACACGTTTGCAGATAATGCAATGTTATATGCTTTGTCAATAACATTCATGTGGATTTAGCGAGTGTAATGTCGGGAGGCATTTTACTATTCGCTTCATCTCCTGTCATCTCGTTCCCTACCCCGATTTACGAAGATATCATCAGTCATTTATATGACTATTTTCTTGACATTTCTAGACGTGGTGAGATGCTTATCAACAATCCTTCAAGATGATGATATAATACATCATCTTCACATCATTAAGACACAAGCAACATATATTCATCTTCACCATATTTAATAACCCATACCTCTTACTAACTATCAACACATAAGAAAGCCCTCTTATATATTTACTATCATAACAAATCACTTTCAATCTAATATAACATGTACTCCAATTCCACAAATTAATTAACACCCATACCTCTCCCTAATCTACCTATAACCCCACATCACCCATATCATAAAATCACTCCTTTACAATCACTCCACCCCCAATAACTATCCCTCCCCCCTCATCATCTCTCAAAACCCTACATCAACTACCTAAATAATTCTCCCTCTATAATACCTCCCATCCTCTCTCCCATCCCACCCCAAAAAAAAAAACCAAAAAAAAAAAAAAAAAAAACCCAAAAAAAAAATAAAAAATATAATATATAATAAAAAAATAATATAAATACCCCCCCCCCCCCCCCCCCCCCCCCCCCCCCCCCCCTCACACACACTCATCTTTTTTATCCCCCCCCCCCCCCCCCCCCCCCCCCCCCCCCCAATTATATTATTTCTTACCCCCCCCACCCCCCCCCTCCCCCCCCCCTCCCCCCCCCCCTCCTTGCATTGGTATACGAGCATTGGCAGCTGAGGGATTGAGAAGGCTTGTTGAGAGTCTTGAGTATGTCTGATGATAGTTTCACCCCCTAGGCATGGATGAACATCTATTCCCTGACACTAGGTTAGAGCCCCAGGAGTGATAAAGAAAGTCGGAGGTGGAGATTGTTCAGGAAAAATGAGGTTGAGACTACAATGGACACGGAGGGTGGAATTGATAAAGCTACTCCATTGGTAGATGTTACCAATAGTGTTATACCTGTAACATGTGATGATGATGAAGCTGAAATAACTGATGAGTGTTTGAATTATAAGGAGAACGGGCGAAAGGGAAGTTCTGTTGAGGGTCTAGGATTTCACCAATCCTCTCACCAACTAGATCACCTAGGAATCTCTCTACTTTTCGTATTTTCGGATACGAGGAAACTTCCAAGAATGTCGGTTACTCATTCTACCCATCATCAGGTTCATTGCACCAATAAGTTAACTAAAACCAATCATCTTCTATCATTTGCTCAGGGCAAAACCCAATCGATTCAAGAAACGATACAAGAGTTTCTTTCTTGAGTTGGCTTAGGGACGACTTTTTGTTACTTATGTGCACATTAAAAAAAGGTTTCATGCCACGGACTCAAGTGATCAACTTGTGATAATCTTCATGATGTATGATGGAAACGCTACCTCGTTGGTGAAAGAAAAAAGTAAAGAGCAAGTTAAGAAGAAGTTCTTGCGCAAGTCGAAATCAATGTTCTGTGTATCTTGCGGATGGGTTGAGTCTGGAAAGGAAAACGACTAAAAGAAACGAGACGGAAAGATTAATCTCTAAAGCTTATCTTGCAAGAACAGTGGCGTATGCAGGCACATATTCAACATATATCAAAATGCAATTGACATTGCTATTCCTTCTTAGTTGATTTATCTGTACGCAGTCTATATGTAGGGTCATAATTCTTCATGTTCATCCGACACAAGTCATTCCTTTGTTCACAGAACAACACATTAATTGTACCTTGCTATGAAGCTGATTCCTCTGTTACAACAACAAGACATCAGCAATTTGGTTGGCTCTCCAGTCCCCCCAAGAGGAAGTTTTGAAAAGACTCAGGCCCTTACCACAAAACTGCTTTGTAGTTTCTGCCGCTCGCACAAGAGATTGGGGACGATCTCATGATGATGTCATCATGAGGGGAGAATAGTGCAAAAGGCAGAAACATCTGAGTATGAAGCATATGTATTTGGAGGACGTCATCGTTCTGGACATGAGTAATGTAGAGGAACACAGGTCCTTCTACTTAAGGTAATCAAGAAACAGATGATTGATTTGATTTCTGGAACTGATTCTTATGCTTCTGATGATGATGAGATTCTAACTAGCAGTTAAACACAAGACATTCATGGAAGAGATATCTTGACAATTGATGAAGCTAAAGTTGAAGAAGATGGACGGATGAGATGCAAAGACAAAGATGTACTCCAGGAGATGTTGTTAGATATTAGAAAAAGGACTCGGTCACCCCGTGTTATTTTAACTGTTTATTATAGCATCGTAGTTTAATAGTTAATAGTACGTTTTTCGGTTTTAAGTCGGGTACGAATACCCGGTATATTGTAAGTACTATATAAGCGTCTTCCAAATTTGGAAGAGGCAAGCTAGTCATTTATTTTTACTTTCCTAGAAAAACACTTTCTCTCTCTAGATATTCTCTCTCAGTGTTTCTCTCTCTTTGAAAAACTAGCCGAATCTAAGAATCGACCCCGTGTTATGATATTAGGAATATACATATTTGGTATCAGAGCATATGGGATGATTAGAATCGTGTGTTGGTGCGAGTTCTTGCATTGTTTTAGATCGATAAGTGTGCCACAGAATGTTCTAGCTGTTTTTGAAGATCTCCGTAATTTTGTTGTTTGTATGATAAGGTTGGTGTTTCTAGTTGCTATTACCTTATGGTACTGTGTTCGTGCAAAAGTAAATCCAGCAATAATCGTTAAAAGGGTGATTTATAAGTGATTTTGTGTGGAAAAAGTCAGTGTTCTTCGTGGAGAGTTGCCAGAATTTCTTCACGGCGGTTTGCTGAAATATAATATTTTATTAAGTAGGTTACCAACCCTCTGACACACGGCGGGTTGCTTAGGTGGCGAGTTGCTCAAGAGGCGAGTTGTTACTAAGCAGCGAGTTGCTTACCAGCGGTTTGCTTACCAGCGAGTTGCTTCCCAGCGGTTTGTTTACCAGCGGTTTGAACAGGTTATCAGCGGGTTGAGTATTTTAAATAGCAAATATCTTAAGGAAACTCTGGCGGTTTGAAAACTCAACGGCGGTTTGATTAAAATATTCTTCGCGGCGGGTTGCTTGGCAGCGAGTTGGGTTCGGCGAGTTGCCTTAAAATTCCACCAGCGAGTTGCCTTATTTCTTGCAGCGGTTTGGTAGCCTTTGGCAGCGAGTTGTGTTCGGCGAGTTGCCTTAAAATTCCACCGGCGAGTTGCCTTATTTCTTTGCAGCGGTTTGGTAGCCTTTGGCGGCGAGTTGAGCTTCTGTCTTAGAAATTTGAAATATTTCAAACTCGGGATTTAATATCACTAAAACAAAATACGAATACGTTAACCTCACCACTTTTAACGTACACTCACTAGATACATTGTATCACGATCAAAACATTTACATTCATAATATACAGAATGTCTAAGTTTGCAAGGAGACATCCAGTCGTGCCGGTTCTGATATCGACGCCCACCAATGCTTGATAGAACAGACTTTGTAATCTTGGCAACAACGTTATACGTTCTGTACTGTTAGGAAAGGATAATGGAGGAAAAAATTTATGTAAGTGTACTGTCTGGGAAAGGATAATGGAGAGAATATAATGAAGGACCATTTCATATGGGAACGGTCTCAGATGTTATTGCTGGAGGAACTAAGGGTGCAGTTCAACAAGGTCCAATACGTGCTAGAGTCCTTAATGACCTTTCAGCTGAAGAAAAGGACAGGTATAAAGCTGACATTCATGCAACCAATATCCTACTTCAAGGTATACCAAAGGACATCTACTCACTCATCAACCACTATACTGACGCCAAAGACATTTGGGAAAACGTGAAGATGATTCTGGAAGGTTCTGAGTTAACAAAGGATGACCGGGAATCTTAATTATACGATGAATTTGAACACTTCCATCAAACCAAAGGAGAAACCATTCAAGGATACTATGTTAGGTTTACGAAGCTCATTAATGACATGAGAAACATCAAGATGACCATGCCTAGGATGCAGCTTAACTCAAAGTTTGTGAACAACATGTTACCTGAGTGGAGTAGATTCATAACTGAAGTCAAACTTAATAGAGGTTTGAAGGAGTCTAATTTTGATCAGCTTTATGCCTATTTGAAGCAACATGAGGTACATGCTAATAAGAACAGAACAATGATGGAAAGGTTCCTTTAACCAACTAATGATCCTTTGGCACTAGTGTCGAATGCCTCAGTTCAGCAGCTTCCAACACAATCATCCAAGTCTCCTCAATCCTCAAATGAACCATCTCCTGCTGACAACTTTCAACTGGACTCAGGAAGTTCTTCAACAGAAAACTTAATAATAAGATGGTTGTTGTATTCTAATGGGTTAATATTTGAAGGGGGGTTAATTAATTTTAACTCAAAGGACCAAAGTTATCTATAGTTATAATG
>BQNB010042788.1:0-45906 GCA_026074375.1 Tanacetum coccineum | reverse complement strand
TGATTACAATCTTTTGAAAGGGAATTACAATAACTGAATTTGAAAATTACAAAAGCTAGAGTTTAAAAGCTAAAAATTACGTAAGCTAAATTTTAAAAAGCTAAAAACTAGATAGATTGATTATTCGTGTGTGTGAATGTGAGGGCTATTTATAGCCATCAGGAGATGCTTCTAGGCCTTGGAGGTTGGTAGATGCTCCCATAAATCCCTGCCCTTGAATCTTGCCAATCATTAGATCTTTATCTTAAGCCGTTGGATTAGATTTTGATCACACAGATTGCCAACGTGGCAATCCGCGTGTCAGAGGCCTTTGTGCTTCTTTTCCATACATTTTAGTGCAAATTTCCTTCTCCCCGTGTGTTTTCTTCAATCCACGCGTGTCATTCCCTTTTGGGTATTGGCCAATGAGAGGGCTTATGTGACGTTTATCCCTGTCATGTTGTACTTAGCCACTTGAATTAGCTTGCCATGTTGTTAATTGAATTTTACCCTATGATTGTGACGTTGGGTAAAAGGTTGAAGATGGGTGAACAGTAGTAACAATTTTTCTCGCATTTTACTTTTACAAAAGGGGTGGGAGTTTGACTATGGTTTGACCAGGGCTTTATTTTAACTTCGGGCTTATATAAACGGTTTTGGGCCGGGCATTTGGGTGTTGGGCTTAGGCTTGGTTTTATAAAAAAGTTAACGGGTGTGAACTCTTATAATAAAAAGAGTTAACACCGTTAGGGTTTAGGGACTATTTTTGCAATTTGGATTTCTTTGAGGAGCTGATTTGGGAATTTTTAGGTTTTGTGTTTTTGTGGTTGACTTTGGTTGACCAAGGGTTGACTTTTATTGACCTTTTATTGACCTTTCTTGAGATTTTTGCAATATCCGTACCTATACAATCACAAAGACAAAACAAGCAATATTCAAGCATTTAAAGCACAATTTTGTCTTTTTAGGGCCATTTTTGATATAAAACGGATATGTGTTTTCACACATATCAAAATTCCCCAAACTAAATCTTTGAAAAGTAGCAAAGACTTTTGTGGAGAAAGTTAAGAAATCACAAGTTATAAAACACCCTATTTTCCCATTTTTAAAACTTTTTCTTTTTTTTAAAGTAAACTAATAATAATATTTCGACTTTCATTATTTTCATAATTGTTAGGGATCATAGAACAAGATGCATTTCGATCCGAGAATGCCCCAAAAAGGATAAATTCATCGTCCCTGATTTTTCACTTATCCAAACCAAGCTTAAAACGAAATCACAGCTAAATATCAGTTAAGATGCTAACACTACTCATATTTGCAACTTGTGAACTTTTAAATTACTCTTTTGATAAATATAATATATTATGTATATATTAAATATATATGTTATATATAAACTGTATAAATATGTATATAATATATGATATGTATATAATATATAAATATATGTATAAAATTATAGACTAAATATGAATATATATAAGATATATAAATATATTATATATATAATGATATATATATATATAAGTATTTATATAATAAATTAAATATATATTATAAAGTTAAGCTATTAAGTATATATATATATATATATAAATAGTAAATATATAATAATATAAAAATTTAGGGATGAGTTTTAGATTAAAACCTCATCTTAGTAGAAAACCTACGAAAACAAAGACTACAAGGTAGATCTTGTAAACATCAAACCTCAGGAAATTAAAAAATAATAACTTTATAAATTATATGTAATTTTTTCTTTATTTTGAAATAGTTTCCAAAAAAAAAAAACGATATTTTTTAAAGACCGAAAAAAGGTTGAGAATTTTGAAAAAAAGTTCGAAAAATGAAAACAATACGAAATATGAAAAAAGTTTGAAAATTTAAAAAAAAATTCGAAACTTTTTAAAAAAATCGATATTTTTCAAATCGAAATTTTGAAAAAAAGTTCGAAATTTGGAAAACAAGTTCGAAAATATGAAAAAAAATTTGAAAATTTGAAAAACAAGTTCAAAAATATGAAAAAAGTTCGAAACTTATAAAAAATCGATATTTTTCAAATTGAAATTTTGAAAAAAAATACGAAAATAATTCTTTTTCAGAAAAAAAATCGATTTTTTTGACAAATTTTAGAACCTTTTTTAAATTTCCGGTCTTTTTCAATTTTTTTTAAAAAGATATCGATTTTTTTCTGAAAAAAGAATATTCGGTATTTAAATTTTTCAAATTTCAATTGAAAAATATTCAATTTTTTTATAAGTTTCAAACTATTTTTCATATTTTTGACTTGTTTTATTCAAATTTTCAATATTTGTTTCATATATCGAACATGTATTCCCAAAATTCGAACTTTTTTTCCAATTTTCGATTTGAAAAATATCGATTTTTTTAAATTCGAACTTTTTACCAAATTTCAATTTTTTTTCATATTTTCGAACTTTTTTTCCATTTTTCGAACTTTTTTTCAAAATTTCGAACCTTTTTTTCGAATTTTTAAAAATATCGATTGTTTGGAAAAAAATGTCAACATAAGAAAAAAATTACATCATAATTTAAATTAACTAAAGTTATTATTTTTTAATTAACCTTGAGGTTGAATGTTTACAAGATCTACCTTGTATTTTGTTTTTCTAGGTTTTCTACTAAGATGAGGTATTATCTAAAACTCATTCCAATATATAATATATATCAACATATATAAAATATAAAATATATTACATAATAAGCATAATAAAATACATATATATACAGATAAAGTATATAAATACATATATATATATATATACATATATAAACGTATATACATATATCTAAATATATATACATATATATATAATATACATAAATAGATAATATAATACAAATATATATATAACATAATTACATATATATTATACAATATATATTATCATTATATACAAATAGATATCATATATATATAACAATCATAATTATTAACATGAAATTATCCATCCAATAAAAATTAGATCACTGTAATATCCATCTATTATATATATATATACACATTTTTACCAGGTAAAATTTTTGCTTTATTCTCTTTTGTAACGTAGTTTACAATAACTAAGTAAACGAATCACACGCAACAACCAATGCAATCTATAACTAGTTAATATCATGTAAACACATAATATTCCAAGTCAATGTCTAATTATCATTTTTACCAATACATTTAACCTTTAACTACTTTCAAAACGTTATTTCAAAACAAGCATTAAACGTTAATGATATGTGTGAAAACACATATCCGTTTTACATCAAAAATGACCCATAAATAGATAAATTGTTGCTTTTAAATGCTTGAATGATTGCTTGTTTGTCTTTTCAGGGATAGTATAGGTACTATATGCAAAAAATCTCAAGAAAACGGTCAAAACCGGACAAACACGAACACGAGAACGGAATTGAGTGTGCAAAAGCCGGGAGAATGCTATCAAAGGTCAACAAAAGTCAACCCCTGGTCAAACAAAGTCAACCACAAAAAGACAACACCCAAAAATACCAAATCAGTCCCTCAAAGTTAACCAAATTGCAAAAATGGTCCCCTAAACCCTAACGGTGTTAACTCTTTTTATTATAAGAGTTAACACCGTTAAACCCTTTTAACAACACCAATCAAGCCCGATGCCCAGAACCCCTTTAAAACCTAAATATAAACGATTATAAACTCCGGTGTCAAGCATAGTCAAACTCAAGACCCACCCTTTTTGTAAAATTAAAACGCGGAAAAATTGTTACTTTAAGTTCACAGACCATGCTTCAACCAATTACCAACGTCACAGATCATATTGGAAAAATACAATATACAACATTGCAAGCTAATTCAAGTGGCAAAGTACACAACATGGCAAGGGCTAAACGTCACATAAGCCCCTCTCATTAGCCAATACCCAAAAGGGATGACACGCGAGCAAAGGAGAAAACCACCTATCAAGAGGATTTGCACTAAAACTATGGAAAAGAAGCACAAAGGCCTCAGAACACAAACTGGATTTGCCTACTTTGCAATCGTGTGAATCAAAATTAAACCAACGATGAAGAGAGAGCATCCGAATGATTGAACAAATTTATGTCAGATTAAGAGGGGATATAACTGAATCTTTGAACCTATAAGTTTTCCCTATTGCACAAATAAAAATAACAAGCTTGTTTCTCACACAACTACTAGGTCATCATTTTTTTCTTTGTCAAGTTTTTATCTTTCAAAATTTCTAGTTAAATTGTAATTTTCATAAATTAGCTTATGTAGTTTTAATTCAGTTTATAAATTGTAATTCTCAGTTTTCCAATAATGAATCATTTTCTAGTTAAAAAAAACATAAGTTTTACTTAAATAATCTGTCATAATCTTTTTACTCTCGAAAAGTTGTTACTTCTACTGTTATCAGTAAGCCTCTCATAAAGCTCCATACAAGCTCTTTGAGTCTCTAAGCTCAAATGAGACTATTAAAAAAGCTCTTAATATACTTAAAAACTAAAAATCAGTTTAATGCCTTAGCTTATTGGATTTTGAGCTTTTGGGAAGATGACTTACATGAAGAGCTCATAAGAACCTTTACTGGCTGTATACTTAATAAGTCAGAGCTTGAGTAGGATTAGCTAATTAGAGCCTTTGATTGTAACACCCTCCAAAAATACAAAACGCAGAGTCGAATACCACTTTGGGGAGTTACTTCAAATACCCGCCTAGATACAAGTAGAACGCCTCTAGTTGTCGTTTTTAAAACAATCTCGATGATATTCTGAAAACAAAATAATAGTTTGTCCATAATTTTGATCACCATGAAAAACTAAAGATTGTAAAACTCCAATCACACAAATAATCCAAGCAACTAATTCACCTGAGAAAAAACATGCTTAAAATGTCAACAATAAAGTTGGTGTATTTCATAGATTCGTTTAGAATATGAATGAAATTCACTGAATTATTTGTCCTACTAACATCTCAGTACCATGTAAAATGTTTATGAAAAATAATGCACGACAGCACATTTTAATTACACCAAAAGTACCAATCTTATCCCAAAGATTTAATAAAGAATGCGAGTGGTAAATTTAAATTCACCAAAATGTAACAAACATATCCCAAAGATTTTTATACATAATTCATGACAAATTTAATGTCACCAAATACCAATATGTATTTTCGGGGGGTGCCCTGAGAGTAGTCCCCAACGATTATAATCCACATGTATAACGTCATTCCAGTGATACTAGTCACCCGAACGGGGGTTTGTTCAATCCCGGCTAGATCTATTTTATATCATTCGCGTTGGACATCACGTTAAAAGGGATGTTCGTAATACCTGGCGATAGCTAATCACCGAACAGGGATCCACACCCGAATAGATCTATTTACATACATCGCGCTCACCCTCCAAGGATTTTACAGTTTATGACGCTGTGACGTAGACATTGTATTACCCAATTCGGGCAGTGTACAAATAATGTATAATACTCCCGTTACCCAGGTGTCCCCTCCAAAACACTCCGGTGCAGTAATGTAAAAATACTGTTACTTCCCGTTTCCGGTGTCCCCATCCAAGAACCCCCAGTGCAGTAATTTTGTTGTTATCAGTTCAATCATCCCTAAGCTAATCCGTAATCATTCAAATGTAAAGTATGCAATTTTGTGACCAAAAATGAGTCAAATAAAGTATCTCATAGCGAGCTATGCATATAAGTTAGTAAACTCAATTTGTAATTCAATCATGTAAATTCATTTGTAAAACAAGCATGTCTCACCCCAAAAATATAATAAAGACGAGTAAAAACATGGGGCTATAAACTCACCTTGATCAAAATCCCTTAAAACAATCACATTGTTATAAGATAACCGAGTAAGTATAAGAATTTGTAGACAAGCATGTATCCCCCCCTAGCGGTTAAACAAAATTCAAAGATTGAAAGCTATGCTAAGAACCTCACATTGATTAAATGACCACGATCAATTATCCAAATTAAATCACGAACAAGAATCTGCAACGATCTCGACCACTACCTATAATATGATCCGCTCTATTATAATACACGTATTAAATACGATCAACGATGCGTACATCGTAACGACGAAATCATACATATTTTTATATGTATGCAGTCATATATACATGTGATGAGAAATCCACTTGCGCGTCTTTAAACCTTAACCCTTAGTATATTTTATGTATATATACTATTTTCCCGTCCATTATATCACTTATCTCTAATATTTAAGAGAAGTTCCTATTTTTAGATCTTCCCGTATTTAAGCCGATATAATGAGCATAAAAACTATTAATTGAAATAATATATTAACCGACCTTTAGTTTTGACCCGCTATGTCTTAATTTTAAAACTGACAATCCTCGCGGCAAAGTAAAACGTCATTACGAACAGACTTTCCTGTTTCGCTCGGAAGCTGAAACGGACCTCGAAAGTGCTCAAATCGTCTAATATAATGAATCTGTTAGATTTAATTATATTAAACATAACTTTAATTTCCATTAAAGTGTATATTCCGATTTCGATTCAGTTTCTTCCGATATTGAGAGTTTAAAAGTCCTTTAAATATCAAAACGCCCGTAAAAATATAATTTGTTATATTTTTAACCAAATTCTCACTTTTTTTAAGGTCTACGAATCCCGAATTCACAAGTTCTTTTTTCTGCTTCCTTAATTACCCGTAAAAACGCGCCAAATCTGTTTTTAGTTCAACACTCGTCTAAAAACAGTAATTAACGAGCTTATAGATTTATAACAAGCACTTTTAATATTAATATCATATTTAAACAAGACCGCGCAGTTTCTATTCGAGTTCATCACATACACATTTATATCGATAATATAAAAGAATTAATCGAATACTTTTAAATAAACGCACCCTTTTCGGTGTCAACAACAATCAACGCTACCCGTTTCCCGTGTTCAAAACCAACGATCCCGACAACATCCCGCGCTGTCCCCGTCCCCGGCTGTCCCACAGCCTATAACCCGACACAACTCCTATGTGGGAGGTAGTCCCCGGACCCCATCCCGGCTGTTCCCCGCCAGCCGTCCCGCAGACACCCCAAATCAACAACCACTCCCAAATCCCTTTTGTTGCAAACCCACGACACCCGACACACTCGCTGCCCGACCAAGCCCGAAAACAACAGCCCGTTTTGTGTATAAACCCCAAACCACCCAAACACAGGCCTTAGGTGGGGCTGTCACAATCCAAACGCCACCCCCCCCCCTCGTCGTTGCTGCCCACCTAGAAAAACATACTCACCCAAATCTGCGCTTAATAAACACGGCACCCCTTTTCTTTTTCTTTACAAAACCACAACCCTCGAGGGTTGTGAACCCACAGACCATGACAGAACACCCCTTTTGGTTTTTATAACCGAACCAAACACAGCCTTTTTGGTGGCTGCCACCCCAAGACCCACCTTAGGTGGTGGCTGCCCCCGAACCCAACTCACCCCGGTGTGGTGTTACCACTAAACGCTGCCCCCGCGCTGCAAACCAAACTGAATAATTCAACCCTCCCCGGTGACCCCGCTGTCAAACCCTACGCAAACCAAACACACCCTGTCGTGGTGTTTTAATAAAACCCAACCGCACCCTCGCGGTTTTAATTGACATCCAAACGCACCCTATTCTTCGCAGCTTTCCCCGTCTGTCAACCAACCCGCAAACTCAACGCCCCTCATCGTGCTAAACTCAACCCGACACCCACGTACGTGGTTTATATATATCTCGAACAAACACACCCTTTCGGGTGTTAGTCCACCCAACCTGAGACGCACCCTTTCGTGTGAAGATGATTGAGTTGCTATGATGAGGTGAAGTGATGGTGGCGGTGCAGTTGGGTGGTGAAGTAGGCACGTGGTGGCCGAGTGGGGTAGTGGATCGTTTAGATCCGATTTATGGGAGTTCATTTGGTCTTTCCCCCCACGCCCGGAAAAAAACCCGCCGGAAACTTTTCTGGCGGCGACGTCAATGGTGGTGCTGGCGGATGGCTGGCCGTAGGCGTTATATTTTGGGAGAGAGAGAGTTTGAGGGTGGTGTGTGTTATATAAAATGAAAAATGAAATGAAATATAAGTATAAAATTTATATATATATATATATATATATTAAATGTGGCAAGTGCCTAATAGTATGGGGTTAAAAAGTGTAACTTTTTAATAAAGTTTTTTAAAAATCAATCGGTCGGGACTCGTTTGAAGCGACTTAACGGACGATTCAAATCTCGAAAACTTGCCGCCATTGTTTTTCCAAATCATTTTCCCAAGAAAAATGCGTATTCGCTTGATAAAATTTCATAAATATTTTATAACATTTAATCAAATAATTGATATCATTTTGCGAACCGGTTTTGCCCGTCGAAATAAAAATGGTTTTAAGCTCGGTATTCACGTTACAGACAACGCTGCCTAATTAAAAAATATGAATAATTTATTTAAAATATTTTATTAAATAAATACAGATAAATTAAAAAACAAATATTAAATTATTTTTGATGTCCGCGTTGTAATTGTTCGAAATAATGTTTTGCGGGTGCTGTTTTTGACCCTTTTCGACTCGTTTCCAGGTCTCTGGCAAAACTGAAGAATTGTCAGGAAGTCCCGTTTCACAACGAATTGTTTAGGTCCGATCTGTTGAAAACGTGATTTTAGATAACGTTCTTATAAGTCAAGCCAGACCCTAAAAGTCAAAGATTGAAATCGTCATTCAAAATTTCAAAATTCTCGATGTTAAAGTACCTACCCTTTAAGAAATCTCGTTCCCCTAGATTAAAATTGTGTTATCCGATTGTAGGCACCGATGACAAAGTTAAAATCTGTAAAACCGTTTCTAAGCAAGTACGATGGATAATTTTCTATCAGCAAGATAGAATGTTGACACTTCTCGACATACCAAAAGTTTGGCTAAGTTACCAGGTAAATATAATCCATCAAGTAGATTATTTTAGAAAAATATCTTTACAAAGTTTGAAGTATTGATATTAACACCACGGTATCGCTCTCACACGAACATCCCGCTTACTCAGACCACAATATTGTCTGCCTTCCCCATCTCACCCTTATGCTTTTGTGTCCCTTGCTTGGGACTATCCCGCATGTCCCCAAACCATTGCTACTCTCACCAAAGCACGCGTCAACTGCCTTATCTTGCAGTACTAGATGTAACGCACCTAATCTTCCTACTATGGCCCGAAATGGAATATTCCAACTATATGTTACGATGATAGGTGTATTATCTCGTTAGTGGAGTTGCCTTTGCCTAGTGAAAAGTGTACCAGTTGGGACAGCTCCAGGGCCCAACAACAGCAACCATGAAAATTATAGACAAACGGCGATAGGATGTTGTACTCAGTCTGTTAGCGTCCACAGACAGTTTTACGTTGCAAGGATGTTCAATAGCAACAGTAATAACTTAAGAAGGAGATAATGTGCACCAAGCGAGGGCATAAGAATTGCTGAGTAGTAAGACACGTATTGTGTCTCTAGACCCTTTTAACGATTCTGATGAGTTAGTCCGATTTCAGGTTCAAACTCGTGTCGTAATCGGATCCTCTAAAGCCACTCATTTATAGATTTCTTAATATACATAAAGAAGCGTCCAATTTTATGTAAGTAAGAAATGATAAACTTATGTTCCCCCTGTGAATTAATAATTATATTTATTAACATAAGAGGCGTCCCAATCCTTTCAAAATAAAGTAAATTATTAAATCAATCCTACTTAATAATATTCCGTTGGCAATACTCGTACGGCATTCTCATAACCTTCAAGTTATGATGACAGTACATGCATGTGCACTAAAGAGTATTGGACTAGTGATTTAAAACTCTTCTTTGTAAGCTGGGAGTAAAAACCTGCCCATCGAGATCACATAGAGTAAAGATAAATAATGAGTACACTGTTAGAGTAAATAAGTTAAAAGTCTCTATGAACGAGTCAACATAGCGATTTACCAAAATCAATCCTCCTAATTACAAGTCCCGCTATACAAGACTTGCAAACTTAGATTCTTACACAACCTGTTGTAACATAACAGTGACTGGTATAGTTAATATAGCAATTAATCATATCAGATCCTCATATTTACAAGTCCCGCCTATACAAGACTTGTAATACTTAGATTCATACATAATTCCATGTAAACAAAATTATGACGGTCTCCGTGTAATACGATATTATATAAAGTTATGAAGAAAATAATATTCTTAGAGACCATTGTTTAACTTACAATGTCTGAGAACGAAATGAGACCATTGTGCAACTCACAATGTCTAAGAATAAGAATGAACCCATTGAATAGCTCACAATGCTGAGTGTATTTGAGACCATTGTTTAACTACAATGTCTTAGGGTATAATTAGAACCATTGTGCACTCACAAAGTCATAAAAATATTCTGGTATTTATATAATAACTCTTATATAAATAAGCGTACGATATACGCGAAGGGAATTTATATATATGTATATGTTATTCACGTAAGCACTTAATGCAACACGTAATATAAGCACATAAGCAAGTAGCGTGTATGCACTTTGAAAATGTTTGATGTGATGCAATATTTGTGAAAACGGTTTAATTCTAGGTGATAAAATATTCAACTAGTCCACTATAACCATTGCTCTGAGACCAATCTTTTAACACCCCTCAAAATACAACAACGCAGCGTGAATACCACTTTTGGATTACTTTTCAGAATAACGCAGCGCTAGATACAAAGAACGTACCTCTAGTGGTCGTTTTGTAAAACCATCTCGTTGATTTTCTGAAAACAAAATAAATGTCCCATAATTTCATCACCATGAAAAACATGAATGTAAAACTCGCAATGCACATCCAAATAACCAAGCATCTAATTCACCTAGAAAAACAAGCTTAAAAATTTGTCAACCATTAAAGTTTGTGATTCATAATTAGTTTAACTATGAATGTAAGTTATCAACTGAAGTAAATGTTTCCACATGTATCATCACAGTACCATGTAAAATGTTTATAAAATTGCACGACACATATTATCACCAAAAAAGTACCATCTTATCCCAAATATATTTATAAATATCAAGGATAATTTAATGTCACCAAAATGTACCAATCTTATCCCAAAGATTTTTATAAATAATGCATGACAAATTTAATGTCACCAAAAGTACCAATTATGTATTTGTCGGGGCCCTAATAGTCCCAACGTTATAATCCACAAGTTATAAACTTTCGTTCCCAAGTGATAGCTAGTCACCGAACGGGGGTTGTCAATCCCGCATAGCTCTATTTTAAATCATATCTCCGAGGACAACACGCTATAATGTACGTTACCCGCTATAAGCATAAATCACTCCGAACAGGATCCACACCCGAATAGACTATTTCATAACAATCGCGCTCACCCTCCAAGTGATATTACAGTTCATGACGCTGTGACTTAGTCTTGAATGTAACCCACTTCGGCAGTGATACAAAAATGTATATAACTCCGTTACCGTGTCCCTCCAAGTACAACCAGGGCAGTAATGAAAAAATATTACACCGTTACCGGTGTCCCCCTCCAAGAACACCCGGGCATAATTTGTTGTTATCCATTTCAATCAGCCTAAGCTAAACCTTAATCATTTCAAATGTAAAGTATGCAATTGTGAGCCAAAATCAAGTCAAAGTAATGTATCCCATTAGCGAGCTAGCAAAAAAGTAAGTAAACCAATTTGTAATCAATCATGTAAAATCATTTGATAAACATAGCATGTACTCACCCAAAAATATATGTAAAACAGAAAACATGGGCTACAAACTCACCTTGATCAAAATCCCCCTTAAAACAATCAATTGAAGTAAATAACCGAGTAAGTATAAGAATTTGTAGACAAACGTGTGATCCCCCTCCGGGTTATAAAACATTCAACAAGATTGAAAAGCAAAGGCTATGAACTCACATTATTCAAAACCACGATCAATAAATCCATTAAAACATAAAAAAACTGAATCTCAACGATCTCGACCACGACCTAAAATTATGTCGCTCAATTATAAAACACGTATTAAATACATCACGTGCGTACAAACGACGAAATCAACATATTTTTATATGTATGCAGTCATTATATACAAGTGAAAGAAATCCACTGCTTGCGCGTCCTTTAACCATAACCTAGTATGATGTTATGTATATATACTATTTTCGTCCATAATAACTTATCGTCTATATAATTTAAAGAAAGTTACTATTTTAGATCTTCCGATTTTAGACCGAATAATTGATCATAAAACTATTAATTGAAAAAAAAAATTAATCCTCCTTAGTTATGTACCCGCTAGACCTTAATTTTAAAACTGACAAGCCTCGCGGCAAAGTAAAACGTCATTACGAACAACTTTCGTGTTTCGCCGGAAGGGCTGTAAAGGAAGGGGGGGGGGACTCGAAAGTGCTCAAATCGTCTAATTATTAGATCTGTCAGATTTAAAATATTAAAATAACTTATTTTCTATTAAAGTGTATATTCCGATTTCGATTCTGTTTCTTCGTTATTGAGAGTTAAAAATCCCGTTTTATATCAAAACGCCCGTAAAAATATAATTTGTTATATTTTGTAAACCAAAATCTAATTTATCAAGGTCTCGAATCCCGAATCTCAAGTTCTGTTTTCTGCTCTTAATTACCCGTTATAAAACGCGCCAAAGTCCGTTTTTAGTTCAACTCTCGTCTACAATACATCTAATTATCGCTTATAGATTTATATCAATCCCGTTGTTAAATAATAATTATCATATATTAACTAGACCGCCAAGTTCTATTAGATTTTCATCACATACACATTTTATCGATAATATAAATGAATTAATCGAATACTTTTAAATTAAACGCACCCTTTTTCGGTGTCAACACAATCAACGCACCCGTTTCCCGTGTTACAAAACCAAACGAACCCGACAACATCCCAGCTGTCCCCTCCCCGGCTGTCCCACACCTATACCTCTACACACTCACTCTGTGGGGGTTTCCCCCGGCCCTCCTGGCTGTCCCCGGCATCCGTTCCCAGCATGCGAAATCAACAACCAATCCCAAATCCCTTTTGTTGCTACCCACGACCCGACACACTCGGCTGTCCCGCAGCCAAGCTGACACACCCCTTTGTGTTATAACCCAAACCAACCCAAACACGCCCTAGGTGGGGCTGTCACAGCCAAACGCCCCCCTCGTCGGGTGGCTGCCACCTGAAACAAACGCACCCTAATCTGAGCTTAATAAACCACGCGCACCCTTTTCTTGTTTCTATACAAAACCAACGCACCCTCGAGGTGTTGTGAACCCACAAACCAAACGAACACCCCTGTTGGTTTTTATAACCGAACCAAACACGCCCTTGTTGGGTGGCTGCCACCCAAACCCACCTTAGGGTGGTGGCTGCCCCGAACCCAACGCACCCGGTGTGGTGTTACCACCAAACGCAGCCCCCGCGGCTGCAAACCAAACCCGATAACCCAACCCTCCCCGGCTGACCCCGCTGTCAAACCCGACGCAAACCAAACACACCCTTGTCGGGGTGTTTTAATAAAACCAACCGCACCCGTGCGCGGTTTATGACATCCAAACGCACCCTATTCTTCCAGCTGTCCCCCGGCTGTCAACCCAACCCGCAAACCAACGCACCCTCATCGGTGCTAAACTCAACCCGACACCCTCGTCGGGGTTTATATATATCCGAACAAACACACCCCTTTCGGGTGGTTTACCACCAACCGAACGCACCCTTTCGTGGTGATGATGATGGTGAAGATGGTGGCGGTGGCAGTGGGGTGGTGGAAGTGGCGCGTGGGGCGAGTGGGGTAGTGGATCGGGTAGATCGGAATGATGGGGAGTCTTTTGGTCTTCGCCGGAAAAACCCGCCGGAAATGTTTTCCGTGCGGCTCGGCATTTGATGGCCGCGGAGTGCAGGCCGGTGCCGGATCTTTGGGAAGAGAAGTATTGAGGAGGTTGTGTTATATAAAATGAAACAATGAAATGATATATAAGTATAAGAATTTATATTATATATATATATATCTAAATATAAATAAAAAATATATATATATATATATATATATATATATATATATATATATATATATATTAAATGTGGCAAGTCCCTAATAGTATGGGGTTAAAAAGTGTAACTTTTTAATAAAGTTTTTATAACTATCGGTTCGGGACTCGTTTGAGCGGCTTAACGGACGATTCAAATCTCAAACTTTGCGCATTGTTTTTTCCAAATTATTTTTTCCGATGAAAATGATATTCGCATATAATAATTCATATTATTTAAAAAATTTAATAAAATAATGTTAATCATTTTGCGAACCGGTTTTTTGTCCTCGTCCTAAATAAAAATGGATTTTAAGCTCGGTGTGAATCATTTTTATCAACAACGCTTCAAATTACAAAATGAGAATAATTTATTTAATATTTTATTAAATAAAATACTGATAATTAAAAACAAATTAATTATTTTTAGTGGCCGCGTTGTATATTGATCGAATAATGTTTGGCGGTGCTGTTTAGCCCTTATTCTGCTCGTTTTCCAGACTCGGCATTACTTGAAAAGTTGTCAGGAATGTCGTTTCACATCGAATTGCTTTAGGGTCCGAGCTGTGAAAACGTGATTTAGATAATCGTTCTTATAAGTCAAGCCAGACCCTAAAAGTCAAAGATTGAAATCGTCATTCAAAAATTCGAAAATTCTCATGTTACAATTGATACCTTTGGTTTAGCAAAGGTACCTTGTAAGTTCATTTACTCTTTCTGTCTTAATTTTGCTAAACTGCTTATAGTACAAGCTATTTTGCATAATTGTTTCTATTTGTTGCTAATTAAAAATGTTTCAATATTTGTTTTAAGTTTTACAAGCTTAAGATCTTAGATTTTCTAAGTTAAATACATAAAACTGTAAAAAACTAAAAATATTAGCTTAACTTGTAGCTTATTGTTTCTAGCTTATTTACTTATAGTTTTATTCTTATTAAGATTGTTATAATCTATTTGTTATCTGAAATAGGATTAAAGCATCTAAATTTATCATTTTCATAAGCTAAAATGGTTTTGAGTCTAGTTAAAGGGGTGTTTGGCAAAACAAGCAGTACTTACTATAAACAAGTATATGTACTGCTTGTGTCCCAATTTGGTCTCTAAAATTTGTTTTTAATCTAATATAAGTCTGTTTTAGGTAGTTTTATAAGCTAGGTTAGAAGTTATTTAGGTTTTAAAAGGTTAATCTAGTAAATGTTCAAGTCTGATTAGGTTTAGTTAGCATTATAAGCTCAAATCAGTTCTAGCTTTTGTAATTGCTTAATTTGTATTTAGATAAGTGTTAAAATAGAGTAGAAAGAAGGATAATAGGTCTGCATTGAAGGTTTTTAGATTTGTTCTATAAAATTGTCAAGTGCATCAGCAGTAGACTAGTAAAAAAGGCCAATTTCTAGCTCAATTTTCAGTAGGTTAAATTAGCATTTAGCTTTTGATTTTCATATTATAAGTAGCTTTTAGATCATATTTCACAAGTTTACAATTAGTTTTAAAATTCTAGCTTATTTTGTCATCTAAATTTAAGCTACAAAATTACTTTTTGTCTTTTCATTTTCAAAGTAAAACTCAGCATGATCTAAGCCTTAGGTTTGTTTTCAAAGTGCTTTAGTAATAAGCAATTAAGTTTCAAACCTTGTTTCAAAAGATGATTTTGGAAGCTTATTAGTAGTAGAATAAGCTTGCATAAGTCATTTCCCCACAAGGATCCAAGAGCTTAACTAAAAATAAGCTCAAAGATCCCTGTAGACTTTTTTGGGTCCCTTTAGGTTTAGTAAGGATCTTATTCAGTTGTTTATAGCTTATTTTTCATATAAAACTTTTGCTTTAATTTTGTCTTAAAGTTTTGCTTAATATTAGATGTGTAAATTAAATACTATTAAGTCAATAGTGTTAGCTTATTAACTTTTTCATTAAAATTCCAAAAACACCAAGTAAGTAGCCTGTAGTGTTTTTATAGTGCTTTTTCTTTGCTTATCTGTTTTTCAAAATGAAGTTGGTTTGCAAGTCTAAGTAGCTTAATAACTCTGCTTTAAGTAGGTAAAAAGCTTCTTGGCCTAAGGATCCACTTACAAGCTTAAAATTAAGCTCAAAGTGTGTCTAAGGGACTGTTTGGCTTTAAGTTTTTTTTATAAGTGCTTATTTTGAATTTCTAGCTTATGGCTTATTCTGTGTGCTTATTCTTGTTCATTTAGCTCTTTAGGTTAGAATTAGCTTATTAGTATCTTAATTTGTCATAGACTTTAGCTTATTTAGTCTTCTAGCTTATATAGTTTAAGAAAAACTTAAAAAAAAGTAGTTTACGTAGTTTAAGTCATATTAAGATTTTTTTTCAGCTTATTTAGCTTTTCATAAAACGTCCTTTTCTAAAAATTGCTTAATTTAGGTTGCTTAATAACTTTGCATTTATAATTTTTTAAAAAAATACAAAAAAGGGAAGGTGGGGAAATCGGGTGAGCAAGACTCGAACCCCCGACCTCAACACCCTCTACCCCTTTTATAACACCACAACACACACTCCACTACCAACACGCCCTAGGGTCTTTTTCGGTATACATATACAAAATTTAATTCTTATACACATTTTATCCAATTTAGCTAATAAAGTTTTTTAACTTATTCGTGGCTTATTTTTTTAAGCTGTACGTCAAGCTTATTTTTCGCCTATGATGCTAATTAAGTAATAAGCTATTTTCTGTATTTTTTCTAGAATTTTTATAGATAGTTTAGTATTTTTAAACATTTATTTTTATTAAAAACTTTAAAAAATCATAAAAAATAGAAAAATAATCAAAAAAATATAAATCTTTTTTAGAAAATTTTCTTTTATCATAAAGTTTATGAAAAATAGTTTTGTTTCCGTAGGGTTAAAATTGCAAAATTTCAATTTTTAAAGAACGGGATTCGTTTCCGTTCACGTTTTTCGTGTTTTTAAGCTCATTTCAATTCCGTTTTTGTTCTAGTTTTCTTTAAACTTACTTTTTAGTCAATTAGAGTCTATTAAAAGAGAAAAATTCATTTTAGGTTTAATTTTGGAAATTTAGGGTTTTTAATCACCGTTTAGGGTTCCCGTTTTGCGTTTTTAGTTAAAGTTTAATTTCCCGTTATTAAAGTTAGGTTTAATTGTCCTTTAATTTGCTCACTTTTAGGATTTTAGAAAACAAATCATCTTCGAACCAATTCAAATCATTGTCCAAACAACAAACGTGGTCTCAATTTCACAAATCGTTGGGACTTAACGACCCGGTAATCACTTACCGGTAAATATAAGTATTATTATATATATTTGTGAAGATTCTCCTTACTACCTTTGTCCTCAAGGGTAGTTTGGTAATTTTCTATACTTATATATTATTTTACTACAATCAAATTTTTGGCGCCGCTGCCGGGGATTTGTGATTAAGATTCTTTCGTTTGAAGTTTGTCGATCGTGATTTGGAGAACCTTTCGTCTTCGAAAGTTACGCTTTTAAGAAAATCAAAAATATAAAAAAAATATAAAATAATAAAAAGTAAAAAATATTTTTCTTTTCTTTTTAGTATAAGTAAAAGTTTAAAAACAAAAAGACAAAAATATTTGCTCTTCCGGATTTTTCGATTTTTCTCATTAATTTGTGAATATAAAAAAATTACAAAGTTGGTAAAAGAACACCAACAAATAATACCTTCAATTGAGGTATTATCCATCAATAAGTTCCCGAACCAAAGATTAATTTTTTTACCGTTTGTGTCACTAACGAAAAAGGCGCACCTCTTTTGTAAAATTTATTTTACTTAAGAGAGTTACCCTAAGTTTGTTGATTATTCGGTAAACAAAAATATTTCCTTTTCTCCTTAGGAGATAACGGTCGTTAAATCCCTATAAGCCATTAAAACCTTTACCCGAGCCCATATAATCCCATGGCCCAATTCCATTTCACCGAGCCCAAGTCAATCCTATACACACTCGGGTCAAATAAAGATATAAAAAGAAAAATAAATAAAAGGCGGGAAATACCGTTTTACTGTTTATCTTCATCCCTGATTTCACCGTGTGTAAAATCAAAGGGTAAATCCCAATTGATAGCATGGCTGAAAGATTCGAGTACTATGTGCCATCTCTGCAAAGAAAACGTCACCTCAAAGGCTCTCATTGGTCAATCCGGGACAAGGAGGACACACGTGGATGCAAGGAAACACACAAGGAAAGGGAATTTTTGCACTAGATCCCTTGTAAAAGAAGCACAAGTACTCTGACACATGGATTGCCACGCTGGCAATCCGTGTGCTCACTTATTTGATCCAAGGGATACAAGATAGGATCCAATGATTGCAATTAAATGAAGGGACAAGATCAGTTTGAAGGGGAGCGTGTATTCAGACCTAGAAGCTTCTTCTCAGGCTATAAATACAAGACCTTCTCACTCACATTAGCATAGTTTTTTTAGCTTAGTAGTAGAGTTTTAGCTTATTTTAAATCATGTTTTAGCTTAATTGTTTTTAATCTCTTGTAATCTCTTTTTCATATCCTTGTAATCATTTTTCAAGTTTAATTAAAAATTCATGTTACATCTTTCATAATATTCTTAATTTTCATTATAAGTTCTCAGCTCAATATGCTTTAACTGTTAATAAGCTCGAATTCTACTTAAATACACTCAATCAAAGCTCTTATAAGTTTGTTTCAACCTCTAGAATTGATGCTGCTGTGAACAAGCTTGTTTAGTACTGATGTCACGTTTTAGATTATATTAGTTAATAAGCTTTAGACAAGCCTTATTGGTTAAGCTAAAAAGCTTAAGCTCAATTCTAAGTTCTATGAGAGTATTTAGATCATTGTTTAAGCTAGAACCAAAGGTGACACTTCACAATTTTAATTCTAAAAGCTTAATATGCTGATTTGCTTATTCTACTGCTTATTTTAGTGAAATAGCTTAATTGTGTTTGTTTGTGCTTGTTTAGCTGTAAATTAGCTTAGTTAATTCATATTAGTTGCTATAATCTGTTTTTAAGTCTTAGTATAGTTAAAAAGACAAACAGTTAAGAAAAAATCCAAAAATATAGTCATTTTAAGTTCAGCTTATTTCTTCTGTTTCAGTGCTTAATATCTGTTGTTTTTAGCTTAATTGCTCTTAGTTAGCATAGTTATCAATCTATTTCAGCTTATTTCAGTCTTTAATAGTTTAAAAATGCCAAGTCAGTTTCTAAGGGAGTGTTTGGCACAAGCAGTTCCAACATAAGTTAGAACTGTTTAGCTGCCTTGTGCTTTTTAGTGGCTTTAGTAGCTCATAATAAGTCTTTTAAACAGTTTTAAGTAGGATTTAAACGCTTAATTTGTTTTTTTAAGGTTTCCTCTAAGTATTGTGTTCATCTGTGGAAATATCATGTAGTAAAAAGCTTATTGGATAAAAATTTGGTTTAGGTGCTCTTTAGAGTTCATTTTAACTTTCATTTGATCTGATAATGCAGTAAGATTGGTTGTCAAAACCTGTCATTAGCAATTTTAAGTTTTGTTCTCAAAACCTGTCAATTGCATCAGCAGTTTTAAGTTTTAAAATTCAGTTTTTCAAATCCAAATTTAGTTTAGTTAAAGTTTGAATTAAGGTCTGAAATTCACACAACAAGCTCTTTGTAGTCTATTTTCAATTTGTCAAAGCTTATTTTTGCATTTGTAGCTTATTTTCCCATCTGTTTTTGAGCTGCAAATCATAGTTTTTTTTCATTTGACAAAGTTTTAAAAATTTACATTTTAACCTGCATCAGTCATTTTCATTAAGCTTTTTCTTAGCTTAACTGAGTTTCAAAATGTTTTTTTAAAAGCTTTTCTAAACAGTCTTTCATCTCTACTTTTTATAAGTACAAGCCTTTTAGTCATAAGGTTCCATTAAGGAGCTTATTTATAAGCTCAAAGTCTGCCAAGTGTCCCTTTTGGTTTGTAGTTTTTCATTAAAAAGCTGTTTGGATTTTTATCTTTATTCTTGTTTCCTTTGGCTTATCACTTGCTTAATCTGCTTATTAGATTAGACTTAGATAGCTAGTAGCTTTTAGTTCATAAATTTCAGCTTATTGTTAGCTTTTTGAGTTGTCAGTTTTAGATAAAAAGCCAAAAAGTAAAAAAATTAGTTAAGTGTTTTTCTTGATTTAAAAAGCCTTTTTCAGCTTATTTTTCAGTTGTCATAAAAGTAGTTTTCACAAAAGTTGTTAGTTTCTAGCTTATTTACATCTTTGTTTTTAAACTTTTTCAAAATAAAAAAAATTTGCAAAAAAGAAAGGTCCAAGGACTCGAACCCTGGACCTCTCCCTTAAACACACACATACTTACCAGTTTGCTACATTAGCTCATCCGTTAGGATCTCCCTTTAGTTAATTTTTATACACGTTTCACCCTTTTAATTTAATAAGCTGTTTTTGCTTATTACACAGCTTATTCAATAAGCTGTGTTACAAATTATATTTTTCTTAGATTCTTCACTATTCAAACTACTTTTCATAATTTTTTCAGAATTTTTATAAAACGTTTAGTATTTTTTATATTTAATTTTCTTTAAAATCGTTTTTAATTCATAAAAAAATATACAAAAGTCAAAAAAATAAAATTCTTTTTTAGAAAATTTTCTATAATCATATAGATCTAGAAAAATTTGTTTTTGCTTCCGTAGGGGGTTTAAATGTAAAAAATTTATTTTTTAAGTTTCACATTTTTCGTGTTTTTAAGCTCAATTCAACTCCGTTTTTGTTCTAGTTTTCTTTAAACTTTCTTTTTAGTCAATTAGGGTTAATTAAAAGTGAAAATTTTATTTTAGGATTATTTTTGGAAATTTAAGGTTTTTAGGTCCCGTTTTGCGTTTTTAGTTAAAGTTTAATTTCCCGTTATTAAAGTTAAGTTTAATTGTCCTTTAATTTGCTCACTTTTAGGATTTTTAGAAAACCAAATCATCCTTCGAGTCAATCCAATCATTGTCCAAATAACAACGTTTGTCTCAATTTCTAATCTTGGGAAAACGACCCGGTAATCACTTATCGGTTAAAACGTGTGGTATTTTTGTAAGATTTTTGCTCTAAATCTTTGTCCTCAAGAATTTTAGTAATTTTCTTTATACTTATATATTATACGTATATTATATATTGATTTTCACGACAGTAATCAGTTATAATGCTTTGCACGTAAAGAATACGAAAGAATTTTTATGTGTCAAACCGCAAAAGAAATTTGGAATACTTTATTAATCACCCATCAAGGGTATGATCAAAGTCCAAAGTAACAAAATAGATCTTCTGTTCAACAATATGAACACTTACATCCTGAAGAGGAATCAATAGATAATGTCTTTGCTAAATTTAACACTATTATTACTAGTCTAAAAGTACTTGATGAAGGTTTTTCTAGCAAGAATTGTGTTAGGAAGTTTCTTAGGGCATTACATCCAAAATGGCGCGCGAAAGTCACGGCGATTAAAAGAAACAAATAATCTAACACCTTAACTCTGACGTACTATTGAAACTTAAAAGTTTATGAAGAAGTAATAAAGAAAGATTTCGAAACGGTCAAGGCAAGAAAGAAAAAAGTAGATCTCTTGTATTAAAGGTGAAAAGGAAAGTAAGTGATGAAGATAGCTCAAGCTGTAACAACTGAGAATTTTCGGAATTTTAAAGGACGATTTTAACCTTTGACTTTTCACGTCCGATTTGACTTTTTTGACTTTTGGTCATTTATTGTCGAATAAAAGCAATTATCGTGTGGCCGGAAAAAGTTTCGGAACTCTTCAAATAATAAATCATATTTATTATTATATTTCTCAAGTGGAAGTTATTTTTAACTTATTTGCTTGAAAACGAAAAAGATATATGTTATTTATAAGCTGACGTATTGAAAACGAACCACTAAATCGCATTTTCACAACTCGGGCTCTAAAGCAATTTGATGTAAAACGACGTTCCTGACAACTTTTTAGTTTTGACCGAGACCCGAAAACAATCAGAAGGTGACTGAAATGCCCTCGCAAAAATTTTGAACACAACGCGTACCGACCTAAAATAATTAAATTTATATTTAATTATCATAATTTATTAAATAAAAATATTTAATAAATTAATTATCTTGTTAATCGAAAACGTTTGTTAAAAACGCAATTATTAAAGTTAAAATTCGTTTTACGGATAAAGTTTATCAGAAAAATATATAAATAAATAACAAACGTTTTAAATAAATTTTGTAAAACAATTGTGAAAACTAGTCGTGTAAATACTCATTTTTATCAGAAAAATGATTTGGAAAACAATGGCGCGAGTTTCGTGTGTTGAATCATCCGTTAAGTCATTCAAACGAGTCCCGAACCGATACTTATCAAAACTATAATAAAAACTTACACTTTTAACCCCATACTATTTGAACTTGTCACAATTAATATATATATATATAATTTCTTTTACATTTCATTTCATTTTTTTCATATATACACACATACTCCTCACTTTCCCTCTCAATCCGGCAGCCCCTCCCCTACCGCCGGATTCCGGCCACCGCCACCACGCCGCCGCCGGAAAACTTTTCGACGGACTTTTCCGACCGAATCCAAAAAAGGCTCCTCATCGTCCGATCTATCCAACCACTATCAACCCCCGTCGTCCACTCGCCACTGCCACCTCCTCCGCCATCAGCACACACTACCACCCAACACCATGGTGCTATCTGTACCTATAATAACCTACGGGGAGATTGAGGAAATACATAACAACCCCAAAGGGGACCTTAAGGATTGAATTTAAAACACCTCGAGGAGCTTTCGGGTTGGGATTAACAAACACGTGTTGTAGCGATTTGCAGGTCGAACACCGCCTACGGCTGGGGGTGACGGTATATGTGTTAAACACCAAAGTGGTGCGCGTGATTGTTGGTTAAGCAGCCGTGGGGTGCGTCGGTTCGGTATGAAACGAAAGGTGTGTTGTGTTTAATGGCAGCACACGAGGGTGCGTTTGTTTTACAAAACCACCAGTCAAGGTGCTTATCGTTTTTTACTAAGCAACCGAAAAGGGAGTTGATTCCGTGGTGGAACCACCACATATATAGGGTGCTTTGTTTCGGTTATAAAACCGCCACGGGGTCCGTTTGGTATTTAATCTGTCACGGAGAAGGTGTGGTCGGGTATCGGGTCAGCCACCGATTATAGGTGCGTTTGGCCTGTGACAGTCCCCGAAACGGGTGCGTTTGAATATTAACAGCAGTGGGGTGTTTGTTTTTGTTATTACAAGATTAGGGAGCGTTTGGTTCCAGTTATAAAACCACGCAGCGGGTGCGTTTTGGTTTGACATTAAGCCCCAAGGGTGCGTTTGGATTAACAGAAAACAGGATTTTAAGTGTGTGTGGTTAAGCATAGTAACAGACAAGGGTGCGTTTGGTTTCTGCGGAAAGCAATAAGGTGCTTTTGGTTGGACTGTTTTAACAGAAGGGTGTGTTTGGGGTTGGCTGGATTACAGCATCAAGGGTCGTGGATGGTAGAAACTCGCACAAGGGTGCTCTGGTAAATATAAATCAACATAATAAAAGATTGCATTAAGATTTATATATATTAAAAAACGAAAAATTTTAGTGGTTAAAAATGGTTAAATAAATACTATGTTTATTAGTTTGTGAGTTTAGATATAATAACGTGAATATATATATGATATATCTGAAACAAGCGGGAGTTGGAAAAATGGAAACCCGAATAAATTGCAACATATATTGAATAAGGGAAAACATTAAGCTTTACGAATATGGAAAACATTAAGTTTTATGAATGTGGGAAACGTTTTAAAACGGAAAGTTATGACGAAATTTGTATTAATTTTAAATGTTATAGCACTGACATTAATAAAGCTTATATTATTTTAGAAACGGATAAAGGGGACCAAGTTATATTTTAAAAAGATACATTAACTTGTATTATACAATAACCCGACCAATGAACGAAAACTATACTTTTACATCGAGGCAACTGTTTTAGACACAATCTATCGTAGAAACGAAATATAATTTATAAAATATTATTTTATATTTTATAATGGTTATAAAAGTAACAAAACATCGGTTGATTTAAATCATAACGTTAAGACATGTGTCTACTTTTATTCAAAGTCTTCTTTAATTAACTGAATTGGTGGTTCAAACTAATTGAGGTTAATATTTACACCCACATATTATATAATACTAGACAAAAATATTATATATTTTTTTCATTAAACTTCGGATTCTTTTTATTGTTATATAACTCACGTAACGAGTTAATATAAGGGTTTATTTTGAATGATATATAAAGAATATATTACATACTTTGCGTTTACTTTCGATTTATTTTATTTAACCAACCACCAAACCATTACAACTTAAATCTAAATCTTTTATCAACGTGTCGCGTTGACATAACTACCCATCGGGAAACCCAAATTCATTTTACCTATGCTATGGGTCAGTAACCGTTAAGTAAGCTGCAACTTCTTGATCGAGCCGCTTCGTCTTCCGTTCGTGTTGTGCATATTAGATGCCTATCTGTCAATCGTTCTACATCATCAATGTGAGTTTATAGCCCCATGTTTTACTTGTTTTACATATATTTTTGGGGTGAGAACATGCTTGTTTACAAATGCATTTACATGATTGTTTACAAATTGGTTTACATACTCATTTACATAGCTCGCTATGGGATACATTACTTGACTTCATTTTTGGTCACGAATGCATATTTTATTTGAAAAAGGATTGACGGATTAGCTTAAAGCGGATGAAGCTGGATGAGAAAGAACGATACTGCCCGGGTGTTCTTAGGAGAGGACACCGTAACGGGAGTACATATTTTTACTTTACTGCCCGGGTGTTCTTGGAGGGGACACCGGTAACGGGAGTACATATTTTTACTTTACTGCCCGGGTGTTCTTGGAGGGGACACCGGTAACGGGAGTATATATTCTTTAAATCACTGCCCGGGTGTTCTTGGAGGGGACACCTGTGATGGGTATATATAAGTCTACGTCACAGCGTCATGAACTGTAAATCACTTGGAGGGTGAGCGCGAATGTTATGAAATAGATCTATTCGGGTGTGGATCCCTGTTCGGGTGATTAGCCGTATCGCTGGTAAGAAACTTTATAGCCGTGATGTCCCAGCAATATATAAACTAGATCTATCGGGAATGACATCCCCTGTTCGGTGATTAGCTATCACTAGTCAACGAACGTTAAAACATGGACGATTACGATTGGTTGGGACTACATTGCCCCAACAAATACACAATGATATTACTATATCTTGGTGCATCGGAATTCATAATTAGAGTAATTGTAATCATTGTTTTATACTCACATGGATATTTACTGTGCCTTGAATAAAGTGGCAATACATACTTGAAACATTTGGTGACATTAAATTGGTCATGCATTCTTTATAAATCTTTGGGATAAGATTGGTACTTTTGGTGACATAAAATGTGTCGTGCATTCTTTATAAATCTTTGGGATTTTTACATGGTACTGTGATGACACAGTGGACAAATACATTCATTTGAAACTTACATTTATATTTAAACTAACCTATGAACTCACCAACTTTATGTTGACCGTTTTAAGCATGTTTTTCTCAGGTAATATAGATACTTGGCTTACTTGAAGTGCATTGGAGTCTTTACATTCAAGTTTTTCATGGTGATGCAATTATGTTAAAAAAAAAAACAAAGTACCACAAAATGTATATCAATTTCAAGGAAATCAACGAGATTATTTTTCAAACGACACATTTAGAGGTCGTTCTCTTGTATCTAGCGCTGTGTATTATGAAGTAACTCCCCCGGACATACTTCCGCTGCGACACGCATTTTTGGGGGTGTTACAGATTGGTATCAGAGCACTGGTTATAGAGAACTAGGTTGCATATTTTACCCTAGACTATAACCGTTTTCACAAACATTGCATCACATCAAACATTTTCAAAGTGCATACACGCTACTTGCTTATGTGCTTACATTACGTGCTGCATTAAGTGCTTACGTGACATACATATATATAATATATATATATATATGCTTGCATTCCTTTCGCGTATATCGTACGCTTATTTATATAAGAGTTATTATATAAATACCAGAATATTTTTAAGACATTGTGGGTTGCACAATGGTCTCATTCTACTCGTCAGACATTGTGAGTTGCGCAATGGTCTCACTTCGTTCTCAGACATTGTAAGTTAAACAATGGTCTTTAAGAATATTATTTTTCTTCATAGCTTTATACAATATCGTATTACGTTGAGATCATCATAAATTTTTGTTTACATGGAATTATGTATGAATCTAAGTATTACAAGTCTTGTATGGGCGGAACTTGTAATATGAGGATTGATATGATAATTGATATGTTAACAAAGCCCGTCACAGTTCTGTTTACATAGGATTATGTATGAATCTAAGTATTTACACTTCCTTGTATGGGCGGAACTGTAAATGGAGGATTATATGATAATTGCTATTTGACTGGGGTGGAATTTTCATCGAGACTTTACTGATTACTCTAACCGTGGTACTCAATTAACGATCTTGAAAACTATGTGATTTCCCTGATAGTTTTACTCCCCGTCTTCGAAGACGAGTTTGGAACACTCGTCCCATACTCATTAGAGCACATGCATCGTCATGTCATCCATCACCTTGAAGGTTATGTGAGTACGAGTATTGCATCAGAAATTATTAAGTAGGATGATTTATAATCTCTTTATTTAAAAATATTGGGACGCCTCTTCATTTAAATAAATAAATTGTAAATCACCGAACCATAAGTTTATCAATTGATTATTTACATAAATTGGGACGCTTCTTTATGCAAATAATGAATTATAAATGAGTGGGCTTAATGGTATCCGATATGAGACGAGTATGAACTTGAACTCGATAATCACCAGAATTCGTTAGAAGGGTTTAGAAGCACAATCATGCCTTACCACTCAACAGAATCTTAAGACCTCGCTTGGGACTACCTTATCTCATTCTTGAGTTATTACTCTTGCCGTTGCCAATCCTCGCAATCATGAACTGTTCGTGGAACTAACAGACTTGTTACACACTTGAGCTAATGGAGCTGATTCATCGAAACCCAACAAGACTACTTAGTACAATAAACCGTCGTCCATCGCATAAGCTCTACTCGGAGCGAGCTCCTCTTCAATATTGAACTTTATTCTGGGGATATTGTTTCTCGGAGGGTCCTCACCCTCTGCATCTCATCACCGTTTGTTATAGTTATCATCGTTATAGTTGTCGTGGTTGGGTCCTGGAGCGGTCCCGACTGATACAACTTTAGCCAATAGGTAATGCAACCCCACCTTAAACGAGATAAACACCTATCGACGAAACAGATAGTTGGACTATTCATTTCGGGCCACTAGTAGGAAGACTTAGGTCGCGATACATCCTAGTACTGCCAAGTAAGTTGGGTACTTACATACATAAGCCACGTTGATGTGAATCATCGAACATTACAGATAGTAGAAACGAGACTCCGTCCTCGGACATTTAGAAACTTATACAAACATACTCACGCGACTACACCTTCTTCTTGAGGTTTTCACTATAATGAGACTTTCCCTATAACGCGGTTATACCAGTCATAAGATCTGTAATGATATATTTTGAGATACCCATTTTGATGGATTAAATATCCTGGACAAACCTAGCCAAAATTTTTGGTAGATTGAGAAGTGTAGAAACACCGAATTTTGCTGAATAAAGTTATCAGCGTCTTGTTTAGAACGAGTTTATTAAACCTTAAGTATTTCCTTGGTCACACAATCGGATAACACAAATTTAATCTCGGGACGAGATTTCTTTAAGGGGTAGGTACTGTAACAACTGAGAATTTTCGGAATTTTAAAGGACTATTTTAACCTTTGACTTTTCAGGTCCGATTTGACTTTTTGACTTTTGGTCATTTATTGTCTAATAAAAGCAATTACCGCGTGGCCGGTAAAAGTTTCGGAACGTATTTCAAATAATAAATCATATTTATTAATATATTTCTCAAGTGGAAGTTATTTTTAACTTATTTGGCTCGAAAACGAAAAAGATATATGTTATTTATAAGCTGACGTGAGGTTGGTATTTATAGGCAACCATTTGAATTTCAAATCCTGTCCCAAGGGAACAAGACGTGCGACCCACGGATCCACCATACCCAAATCTATACAAAATATTGTTTTGTACTTATTAAAACTAGTTTAATAGATTCTTCTAGAAGAAAATATTTCTTAACATGAATAAGGAAAGATTTTCTAGATTTTGGAAGATTTGGAAAGATTTAGAAAGATTGTTTCCACTTATGGTTAATCCTATTTTGTCTTATATGATTAATATAACTTGCTTATAATTAATCATATGTTAAGTTAAATCATTTGATTAGAAAACATTTATGCAAATGATAATATTTTTCTTTGACCATTAACTATTTTTAATAATGTCATATTCATACCTTAAGTGATTAGTCGTCGTCAAGTAAACTTTCGACTAAATAACTTGTTTACGTAAACTTTTACGTAGTATGACATTATATTTGTTATTATCAAAACATGAAGATCATTAAATATAAATATCGTTTTTGCGTGAATATTTGTATTAACAATATGTCAATTTTATAACTTAGTTAGACTTATTAATAAGTTTAAATTGAAAATAGAATAGGATATAAAGCACAAGGACCAGTCTTGCCTAGTTTCAAAGTTTGGCCGGTTATACCTATTGAGTAACACATTTCGCTCACTTTCACAAAATTCAAAAACACTTAACTCACATTTCTCTCACGTCACATTTCGCTTCCTTCAAACTTGAAATTCAATACTCGTTTTTAAAACAAAAGGTACATGTCTACTCGTTCCTAATACATTTCTCATCATCTTGGTAAAATGAATTAGGTTAAAACTCCTTTTATCACTCATAATCAACTAAAAACGGATTAGGGTTCATAATTTAAAAGTTGTAGTTTTTGTCTAATTGGTTGAGGGGTTTTGCTTGTTAGGATGCGTCTTAGATACGTGTAAAACAGTTTTAGATATCTCGAACATATGAGTGAGATTTGTTGATTTTGTTAGGATGAATTATGCGAAACATGTGAAATCAGTGCGTTTAGGTGTGGGTTTGTGTTTAGTTGCCTCAAATAAGCCTTCTTATGCTATTGTAACACTTTTATGCTTCCTTGGATCTCATTTGCTTGGAAAATTGATTCTTAGGGGCGTTAGTTTGTAAATGGTATAAGTTTGCTTGTATGATGTGCTCTGAGTGTTTGTGATGGGTAGAGAGTAACTTGTCATATGATTATAAACCTCCAAGATGATCCTTGTCCCATTTGAAATGTGCTCCTCTCTTATGTGTGCTCGAATTAACTTTATCAAGCCTAAAAATGTTGTTTAAACATTGCGTTTATTGGTTCTGTGATGATATTACACGTATTGTATAGTTAGGAAGTGTTTCTTGACTGTATATGAGTGATAAAATTTGATATTAGGTTTAGATGAGTGTTAAGCGAAACATGTTGCATTTGAAGGAAGCGAAACATGTTTTGCTGGAATGAAGCGAAACATGTTTTCAAGCGAAACATGTTTCACTTATTCTGAGCTAAACATGTTTCACTTATTCTGAGCGAAACATGTTTCACTTATACTAAGCGAAACATGTTTAACCTTGTCTGAGCGAAACATGCATAAGCGAAACATGTACAGGTACATATTCCAAGCGAAATATGACATTATTACGAAAAGAAACTCTACCTAAATTTTTTAAAATTTGTGTAATACTTGCTTATGGTGTCTGTTGATAGAAATAATGTCTAAAAACATTATTAATATTTTTCACATCTTTACGTTTTGATAATCACAGAATATAAAAACGTTCAATGTAAAATTAAACGTAAACAAGTAATTAGTAGTAAATTTTCATTTCGAAAATTATATCACTTAAAGATATGAATAAATAAATGCTTAATGCATTTTATGATCAAAGGAAATTTTTATTCAACCTCACACTTTTATAAAATGTTGTAAACATTTTTATAAACATTACAAAACATTTTCTACAATTAAAAGAAATATTTTATTCAAAATAAACATTTTAAAATTCAAATTTTCAGACCTAAAACGGCTAGAAAAGTTCCAGAAAATTTCCCCTACACAAAAGACAAATTGAGGAGCCCCTAGTCTAGGGCGACCCCCTTAAATACACGGGCGGCCCCCTTAATTTTAAGGGGACCGTCCACCTATTTAAGGGGACCGCCCATAGACTGACGCTCCTCCAGTTTGTCCTATAAATACTGGACTTTTCCTCACTATTTTCTCACCTTTTGCACTCATTCTTTCTGTTCTAAAACAGCCCACACATCTTATTATCATCCTTTGATCATCTAATCATAAAGCGTTGTTTCCAATGGATCCAAGCTCAATTCCACAAGGGCCAAAAGAAGAAATACATCTAGATTCCCATCATCAATGAAGAAGTAATTACACATTTGTATTGTTTTGCATATCTTAATTGCATCCATATCATAACTTGTAAATCATTTGTAAATCTTGTAAAGTTATGTAGTTGTTAGATCTTTATGATTGTTGTAAGTATAGTTGGATCTTGGTGATCTTTCCTAGTAGTGGCTTGGTAAAGTAGTGGTGTGAAGAAAATTAAGGTGTAAAGAAGTTGTGTAGTCGTAATCAAGTCATGAAGCAAAGTTGTGTAGTGAAGTTGTGGTAGATTGGTTCTAGCTAAGATAGAAACTCAATCTCTAGCTTAGATGTTAGAAAATCAAGATAAGCGAAAGTTGTGTAAGGTATTCATTCCGCCATAAAGGGACTTGTTAACATAGTGAATAAAACTCTCGAGTCAGGTGCTCGAGGAGTGAAGTAGGGCGAAAAGGAGCTTCGTTACCGAACCACTATAAATCCTCGTGTTGTGGTTTGATCGTTCTTACTCTTATCTCTTGTCTTACATTAATTTTTCATACTATCCTATTAATTGTTTAGATAAGTATATTGTTCATATTGTGCAAGTGTTGAATTTCACATAAAGTCCGAATCTAAGAATTTTATAAAAAAATTAAAAAACTTTAAAATTAAAAGGGGCGGTAAACTATCAACCCCCTACTAGTTTTCCAAATTGGTTATCAGAGCCACGTCAACAAACAAGATTTTTAAAATAAATTGTATTTTAAAACTTGAATCGATCTATAGAATCGGAAAAATATTTAGAAGGGCAATCTATGCAAAGACCACCACTATTTGAAAGTGATGGATTTATTTATTGGAAAAATAGATTCGAAACTTAAAATGATGATCTTAAAATAATCTCGAAACTAAAAAGGATGAAGTTGTACCTTTTCATAAACAAAATGATGATCTTAAAAAGAAACTTGCAAAAAATAATGAAGCTAAAATGGTAATTTATAATGCTTTGCCACGTAAAGAATACAAAAGAATTTTTATGTGTCAAACCACAAAAGAAATTTGGGATACTTTATTAATCACTCATCAAGGTAATAATCAAGTCAAAGCTAACAAAATAGATCTTCTTGTTCAACAATATGAACAATTTATAATTCCGAAAGAGGAGTCAATAGATAATGCCTTTGCTAAATTTAACACTATTATTACTAGTCTAAAAGCACTTGATGAGGTTTTTCTAGCACGCAAAAGTCATGGCGATCGAAGAATCAAAGAATCTAACAACCTTACCTCTTGACGAACTAATTGGAAACTTGAAAGTTTATGAAGAAGTAATAAAGAAAGATTTCGAAACGGTCAAAGGCAAGAAAGAACAAAGTAGATCTCTTGCATTAAAGGTGAAAAAGGAAGTAAGTGATGAAGATAGCTCAAGCTCTGATAGTGAAGACGAAGAGTATGTTATGGCCGTAAAGGAATTCAAGAAATTCTTCAAGAGACGAGGAAGATTTGCAAGACAACTACGAGGCGATAGAAAAAATTTCCAAAGAAGTAAAAATGATGGTTATGGTAAAAGTGAAAGAAAATTTTTTAGATGTGGGGATCCAAATCACCTGATTGGAGAATGTTCAAAGCCGCCAAAGAACAACGATCAAAGACCATTTATTAGAGGAGCACGGAGCGACAATGGAGAAGATGAAGTGGAAAAGACTAAAGATGAAACTTGTCTTGTAGCTCAAGTGCCCGATGAAATATGCTTATGAATAAACTTGAAACCCGATGAGTGGATTAAAGATAGTGGATGCTCAAAACACATGACTGGTAATCGAAAGTTGTTTTCTTCATACAAAGCGTACAACGGAGGAAACGTAATTTTTGGGAGCAACTTGCGCGGTAAAATCATAGGCAAAGGTACGATTTCTCAAGACTCCCTAATAATTGAAAATGTTGAGCACGTAGATAACTTAACATATAACTTGCTTAGTGTAGGTCAAATATGTGATAATAAATGCAAAGTAATATTTACCGAACACGATAGCGAAATAATCAAAGACGAAAAGGTTATAGGTAAAGGAATTAGGAAAGGAGGAATATATGTAATGAAACTAGGAAATAAACCGGAAGACAAAATATGCCTTGCAACATTAGACGAAAACTCCACACTATGGCATAGGAGATTAGGTCACGCTAATATGCAACTAATTCAATCATTAGCATCTAAAGAATTAGTTAGAAATCTACCCAAACTTAAATACGACCGACATTTTTGTGATGCTTGCAAAATTGGAAAGCAAGCTCATGCAAGTCACAAGGCTAAAAATATAGTTTCAACAACTAGATGCTTAGAACTACTTCACATGGATTTGTTTGGCCCTTCCGCCATACGAAGCTATGGAGGGAATCGTTATACCTTAGTAATCGTAGATGACTATTCTCGATTCACATGGACTAGATTTTTAGCAAATAAAACCGAAGCCTTCGAAAAATTCAAAATATTTAGCAAAATGATCCAAAACAAATTAGGATGTTCCATTGTATCAATTAGAACGGATCATGGTCGGGAATTTGATAATGAAGTACAATTCGGAAACTATTGTGATTTAAATGGGATATCTCACAATTTTTCCGCTCCTCGTACTCCACAATCTAATGGGGTAGTAGAAAGAAAAAATCGCACTCTACAAGAAATGAGTAGAACCATGTTAAATGAACAATCCATTCCTCAAAAAATTTGGTGTAATGCGGTCGATACGTCAACCTATATAATTAATAGAGTTTCCATTAGACGTATTTTAGGAAAAACTCCATACGAGTTGTTAAGAGGTAGGAAACCAAACCTTAACTATTTTAGAGTATTCGGAAGTAAATGTTTTATTCTTAATACAAAAGATTACCTCACCAAGTTCGACCCAAAGTCGTACGAAGGTGTTTTCCTAGGATATTCGCAAAATAGTAAAGCTTACATAATACTTAACAAACAAACAATGAAAGTTGAAGAGTCGTTGAATGTAACTTTCGATGAAACTCCTCCCCCGCCTAAAACATCACCATTGGAAGATGATGAGTTAGTCGAAGAAGAAGCTATTGAGGTTAGTAAAACAAAACCCATAGGCAATGATCTTGAAGACATGCAACCGCATAGAGTCTTTAATATATCAATCAAAGTTTCTACCATAGTTGTCTTGGATTATTTCATTACAACTAGAATCCCCTTTACAACTAAGCAAGATCTATTCAAGTAGGGGGGGGATCAACAAGTGGTATCAGACTTGTTTGAGAAACTAACTTGAATAAGAAAGAAACAATCTACGTACACTTACCAGATCTATTTGTTTGTGAAAACCATGGAGCATACAGTATCTTCACCAATGGTTGCTGCTACAAAACTTCTAATGCTCAATCCAGGAGAATTTGAGCTTTAGAAAATAAGGATAGAACAGTACTTCCTAATGATAGATTATGATCTTTGGGAAGTAATAGTAAAGGGAGACTCACCTCCACCAAAGAGAACTGTTGATGGTGTTGAGCAAACATATCCTCCTACAACTGCAGATGAGAAGTTAGCAAGGAAGAATGACATAAAGTAATTGGTACAAGTTGTTGATAGCCCTAACCAAAAGAACATCAACTAAAGTTTAATACCTACAAATGTGCCAAGACTCTGATGGAAGCTATAGATAAAAGATTTGGAGGTAATAAGGAGTTAAAAAAAACTCAGAAGACACTTCTAAAGCAACAATATGATAATTTTAATGGATCAAGCTCTAAAGGACTTGATCAAACCTATGATAGGCTACAAAAGCTTATCAGCCAGCTGGAGATTCTGGGTGAAACTATTTCTCAAGAAGATATGAATCTAAAGTTTTTAAGAAGTCTCCCATCAGAATGGAAGACTCATACCCTGATCTGGAGGAACAAACCCAATTTAGACACCTTGAGCATGAATGACCTATAGAACAATTTGAAGATTTATGAAACTAAAGTTAAAGGGTCATCAATCTCAAACCAAAATTCACATAAAATAGGATTTTGTGTCTTCACTAACTCTACTATTCCAATTAAGTTTAATGGTTTCTAACTCTACCAAAACTGATAGTATGATGAATGTCGTAATCAAACTATCTATGCAAAACCCATCTAACAGTCCACAAAAAATAAAAGAGAGGGACTTACAACAGATTGATGCTGATGACTTGGAAAAGATGGATCTAAAGTGGCAGATGGCTATGTTGACTATGAGAGCCAGAAGATTCCTAAATAAGATTGGAAGGAAGATTAATGCCAATGGTTCTGAGACCATAGGGTTTAACAAATCAAAGGTGGAATGCTATAACTGTCATAAAAGGGTCATTTTGCAAGGGAGTGCAGGGCTCCAAGGGAGAACAAGAACAGAGAACCTATAAGGAGGAATGTGACAATGGAAACAACAAAGACAAAAGCTTTGGTGGCTCAAGTTGGACTTGGGTATGACTAGAGTGATCAGGCTGAAGAAGGACCTATAAACTTTGCACTTATGACATATACATCTTCAAGCTCTACAAGTTCTTTAAGCTCAGATTCTGAGGTATCTGCTTGTTCTAAAGCATGTTTAAAATCTTATGAAACTCTCAAAGAACATTATGACAATCTGACAAAAGATTTTAATAAGTCTCAATTAAATGTAGGAGCTTATAAAGCAGGTCTAAAATCTATAAAGGCTAGACTAGATATGTATAAAAAGAATGGAGGTTATTTTAAAGAGTATGCATAAAGATTTTAAAAACTTGATATAAGTTTGAGAGATAAATGCACTAAAAGAGCTAGAAAGAAATTTGAAAAGCTGAAAAGGAAAGAGATGATTACAACTAACCTTAGAATATAAGTTTAAAATTCATCTAAAAACTTATACAAACTATTAAGATTCAAGTAGTGATAAGTCAAGAACTGGTGTGGGGTATGATAGTCAAGTGGTTGATAGCCAAGTGTTTGATAGTCAGAAGAATGATAAGCACAAAACAAGTGAAGGGTATCATGCAGTTCCACCTCCCTACACTGGGAACTTCATGCCCCCTAAACCTAATTTGGTACTTGTTGATGAGGAAGAATATGTTTTTAGTAAGTCAAAACCTAAGTCTGTTAGTGAACCACTTATTGAAGACGGATATTTGATAGTTGAGGATTAGAATGAGACTGAGTTTAAAGTCTAAACAAAGAAAACCTAGTATTTGCCAAAGTAGATTTGTTAAATCTAATGAGCATGTGTGAGAAACACCTAGTGAGTCTGTAAGAAGGTAAAGGAATAAATAAGCAAGCTAAATACCCTAGGAAAAATAGTCAAAGTCCTAGAGGTAATAAGAGAAACTAGAATAATTTGATGACTCAGAAGTTAGGAAGTAATTTTGAGTTTAAAAATAAAGCTTGTTATGAATAGTGGCATTTTTTTTTTTTTGTTTTTTTTTTTTTATTTTTTTTTTTTTTTTTTTTGTTTTAAAATCATTTGATCAAAGATTGTGATTTCTATGAAAATAAAATGGTAGAGAAAACTATATGGAACAATGCTAGAAGGGTGAATCATGAAAATTCTTAAAGAATGACTCACCCTCATCCAAAAGGAAATTTTGTTCCAAAAGCAGTCTTAATGAAATCTGGCATTAAAACACTTAATACTGATGGGCAAAACTTTTCAAAAGAAATAGTATCAGTTAATACTGCTAGACCAATTAATACTGTCTACCCAAGACCAACAGTAAATAGTGCAAGGACAACATTAAATGTTTTAAATAGAGCACATTCACATGTTAGAAGTCCCTTTAACAATTCTACAACAAATAAAAATAGTAATTTAAAAGAAAAAGTTAATACTGTTAAGGGAAATGTTACTACTGTTGGGCCAAAAGCAGTAGTAAGTGATAATAAAAGAAATGAGGCTAATGTTGTTAAGGCCTCAGCATGTTAGGTTTGGATACCAAAACAAAAGGTTTTTGACCATGTCTCCAGATACAATGGTGCATCTATGAACTTTAAAAGATTTGACTATGTTGCTGCACAAGGCAGATCCAAGTCTGTAATGGCTTGGGTCCCCAAGAGAGACTGATTCTCTTACTTTTTGTGCAGGGAAATCCACAGTTAGAATTGAAGGAAAAAGGAGTCATTGACAGTGGATGCTCTAAGCACATGACAGGAAACAAGTCTTACCTCTCAGATTATGAAGAAATTGATGGTGGATTTGTTGCATTTAGAGGAGATCCTAAAGGAGGTAGAATCACTGGTAAAGGTAAAATCAGTACAGGTAAATTGGATTTTAAAGATGTGTACTTTGTTAAGGAGCTTAAGTTTAACCTTTCGTGATCTCACAAATGTTTGACAAAAAAAAGTGTTTTTTTTTACAGACACTGAATGTGTTGTTTTGTCTCATGACTTTAAGCTACTTGATGAAAATCATGTCTTGCTTAGAGTTCATAGAAAAGATAACATGCAGTGTTGATTTAAAGAATATTATTCCTTCAAGAGGTCTAACTTGTCTCTTTGCAAAGGCTACATTAGATGAATCTAATATATGGCATATGAGGCTTGAACATATAACAGTGGATGCTCCTAAGCACATTGACAGAAACAAGTCTTGACCTCTCATATTATGATGAAATTGATGTGGATTGTTGCCTTGGAGGAGATCCCAAAGGAGGTAGAAAACACTGAGTAAAGGTACTAATCATACAGGTAAATTCAATTTTAAAGATGTGTACTTTGTTAAGAGCTAAGTTTAACCTTTTCCGTTGTCTCACAAATGTGTGACAAAAAAAAGTGGTTCTTTTACAGACAGAATGATTACTCGAATGTGTTGTTTTGTCCTCATGACCTTTAAGTCTATTGATGAAAATCATGTATTGCTTAGAGTTCATAGAAAGAAAACATGGCAGTGGTTGATTTAAAGAATATTATTCCTTCAAGAGGTCTAACTTGTCTCTTTGCAAAGGCTACATTAGATGAATCTAATATATGGCATATGAGGCTTGAACATATAACAGTGGATGCTCTAGGCACATGACCGGAAACAAGTCTTACCTCTCATATTATGAAGAAATTGATGGTGGATTTGTTGCCTTTGGAGGAGATCCCAAAGGAGGTAGAATCACTGGTAAAGGTAAAATCCAGTACAGGAAAAATTGGATTTAAAGATGGTAATTTGTTAAGGAGCATTAAGTTAAACCTTTCGTTGTCCTCACAAATGTGTGAACAAGAAAAAAGTGTTCTTTTTACAGACAATGAATGTGTTGAATGTCTCATGACCTTTTAGTACTTGCTGAAAATCTGTCTGCTTAGAGTTCCTAGAAAGATAACATGCAGTGTTGATTTTAAAGAATATTTTCCTTCAAGATGTCTAACTTAGTCTCTTTGGCAAAGGCTACATAGATGAATCTAATATACTGGCAAGAGGAGGCTTGAACATATAAATTTTAAAACATGAACAAACATGAGGGGCAACCTTGTAAAGGTTTACCTACAAAGATTTTTGAAAATAATCATACCAATTTTTGCTGTCGAAAGGAAAGCAACATAAAGCCTCTTGTAAGACCAAGACTGTAAGCTCAATCAGCCAACCATTACAAATGTTGCATATGGATTTGTTTGGGCCAACATCTGTAAAAAGTCTAATGAAAAAGATGTAATGCCTAGTTGTCTCAGATGATTATAGTAGGTTTAGTTAGGTATTCTTCTTAGCCACTAAGGATGAAACTAGTGAAATCCTTAAAACATTTATTACATGCATAGAAAATCTAATAGACCTTAAGGTGAAAGTGATTAGATATAACAATGGGACTGAATTCAAAAATAAGGTCATGAATCAGTTCTGTAAAATGAAGGGTATTAAAACGGAATTTAGTGTTGCTAGGACTCCACAACAAAATGGAGTAGCAGAAAGGAAAAATAAGACACTAATAAAGGCGGCTAGAAACCTGATGCTAGCGATTTAAAAATGCCAACAACTTTATGGGCTGAAGCAGTAAAATTTCATGTTATGTACAAAATAGGTATTTAGTTAATCAAGCCACACAACCAGACTCAATTATAAACCTATGGAACCTTTTTCTAGGTAGAAAACCTGCCTTAAGCTTCATGAGACCATTTGGGTGTCCTGTTACAATCCTTAATACCATAGATCACCTAGGTATGTTTGATGGAAAGGCTGATGAAGGGTTCTTTATAGGATACTCCACCATAAGAAAGCATTCGCAAGGGTATTCAACATCAAAACTAGATGGAGGTAGAAGAGAACATGGCATGTACAAGTTTAGTGGAAGAAACAATCTAAATTGCAGGAAAAGGACCCTAATTGGCTGTTTGATATATACCTCTAACAAAATCTATAGATTAATGAGAGCCATTTGTTGTCAAGGGAATCATTCTAATGGCATTGCATGGTATAAAAGGAATAAATGAAAATGCAGGTAAAGCTAGAGAGGTGACAATATCTGGCAAAGATTACATACTGCTACCATTTTTGACTCAAGATTCACTATTCTCTTCTAGTTCAAAGGGTTCTCCTGATGCTGGATTCAAACCATCAAGGGAGGAGTAAAAGAAGGATGCTAAAGATCTAGAGAATGAAGATAGTGAGGTGCCAAATACAGAGGAGCCAAGAGTTAATCAAGAGCAGGATGCAAATGTCAACATCACTAACAACATTGATACTGTTAGTCAAACTGTTAAGGCTGCTGACATAGAAAATAATGCTACTGATGAGAATATAGTCTATGGATGTGATGATGATCCAAACATGCCTACTTTGGAATAGATTGTCTATTCAGATGATGATGAAGGATTTAATGCAAAGGCTGACATGACTAATTTAGATACACATATCCTTGTCAGTCCTACTCCAACTACCAGAATTCACAAGGATCATCCACTTGAACAAATCATTAGAGATATACATTCAGCACCTCAAACTAGAAGGATGACAAAGAATGTGACTGAACATGGTATGTTTAGTTCAGTGCAACAGAGAATCAACCATAAAGACTATTAGAATTGTCTGTTTGCATGTTTCTTATCACAAGTAGAGCCTAAAAAGGTAATCCAAGCATTACAAGATACCAAGATGGATAGAAAGGCTATGGCAAGAGAGCGATTTGCAATTCAAATTACAACAGATTTTAACTTTGATTGATTTACCACAAGGCAAAATACTATTGTGTACTAATGGTAGTACAAGAACAAGAAAGATGAAAGAGGCATTGTAATCAGGAACAAGGCTAGGTTGGTTGCTCAGGGATACACTCAAAAAGAGGGAATTGATTATGATGAGGTTTTTGCTCCAGTTTCTAGGATTGAAGCAATTAGGCTGTTCTTAGCCCATGCCTCATTCAAAGACTTTGTTATGTATCAATGGATGTGAAGAGTTGGCATTTCTATAATGGCAAGATTGAAGATGAAGTTTACGACTGTCAACCTCCAGGTTTTGAAGATCCAGAGTTCCTTGACAGAGTTTATAAGGTAGAAAAGGCATTATATGGTCTATATCAAGCTCTTAAAGCTTGGTATGAGAATCTATCTACCTATTTATTAGATAATGGATTTCAAAGAGGTAAGATAGATAAGACTTTTTTCTTTAAAAGAGTCAAAGGTGATATTTTTTCTAGTTCAAGTATATGTAGATGATATCATTTTTGGATCTACTAAGAAGAGTTTATGCACCGAGTTTGAGAAATTAATGCATAAGAAGTTCCAGATGAGCTTACTTTCTTCTTAGGACTACAAGTGACACAGAAAGATGATGGAATTTTCATCAGTCAAGACATGTATGTGGATGAAATTCTAAAGAAGTTTGACTTTTTAACTGTGAATACAACAAGTACACCTATGAAGACCTCAAAGCCTTTGATAAAGGATGAAAATGCTGAAGATGTTGATGTTCACTTATATAGATCAATGATTGGCTCATTAATGTATTTAACATCTTTAAGGCCTGATATAATGTTTGATGTATGTGCTTGTGCAAGATTCCAAGTCACACCTAAAGTTTTACATCTTCATGCTGTGAATAGAATCTTTAGATACTTGAAAGGTTAACCTAAGTTGGGCCTTTGGTATCCTAAGGACTCACCATTTGATTTGGAAGCTTATACTGACAATGACTATGCTGGTGCAAGTTTAGACAGGAAATCCACAATAGGAGGTTGTCAATTTCTTAAAAGCAGATTGATTTCATGGCAATGCAAGAAGCAAAATGTAGTTGCCAACTCTACTACTGAAGTAGAGTATGTAGCTGCATCAAATTGTTATGGATAAGTGTTATGGATCCAAAATCAATTGCTTGACTATGGATACAACATTATGAACACCAAGATTTTCATTGACAATGAAAGCACCATCTACATAGTTAAGAATCCAGTGTTTCACTCAAAGACTAAGCACATTAAAATTAGACATCACTTCATCAGGGATTCATATGAGAAGAGATTAATTCAAGTGATTAAGATTCACACTGATCACAATGTTGCAGATTTACTTACAAAGGCATTTGATGTTAGTAGATTTCAATATCTGATTGCAAGTATTGGAAATGCTTAACCCCTGAAGTATTGATTAAGGGGAGGTTAATTGTGTTAAAATGCAATGGATTATACATAAAGGATGGTTAGAATGGAGTGCAAAAGATGCAAAGGATGAAATTAAGGTTAAAACTGGTAACTTAAAAGTTAATGTTGTTGGGCATTACTTAGTACTGCTAAGCAAAAGTTAGTACTGCTAGGCAAAAGTTAGTGCTGCCAGGCTACTTACTACTGCTAGGTTACCGTTAGAGTTACAACTGCTGAGGGTATTCTTTGACTCTTAATGTTAACTTCACGTTTTAGGTTTTCTTTTTACCTATTTAAGCGCATACGATAACACCATATCATGTTATTTTTCGTTTAATAAACTCTTAAAATACAAACCCAAACTCAATTTCATCACCGACTTCAACAATTATCATTCATGAAGGCTTTAAAATTTGTTGATTCACACAACAATGTCGCTTACTTGGAAAAATCCACAGAGCATGCTAATTTTGATGAGATAATGGACTTTATTACCTATTTAAGCGCATACGATCACACCATATTTGTTATTAATCTTTTAATACTCTCTAAATTACAAACCCAAACTCAATTTCATCACCGATTTCAACAATTATCATTCATGAAGGCTCTAAAATTTGTTGATTCACACAACAATGTCGCTTGCTTGGAAAAATCCACAGAGCATGCTAATTTTGATGAGATAGTGGACTTTCTAAATGCTAGCCCTATCAGATATGCCTTAACTGTAAGTCCAACTATCTATGTGTCTTATGTTGAGCAGTTTTAGTCTACTGCAAATATCAAAATAGTCAATAATGAAAGACAAATACGTGCCAAAGTTGATGGCAAGAAAATAGTAATATCAGAATTATTTGTGAGGAGAGATCTTCAATTTAATGATGAGGATGGTATTGCTTGTCTTACAAATACTATTTTTTTGAAAACCTTCAATTAATGGGATATGAGAATCTTTCTGATAAACTTACTTTTTATAAATCTTATGTTTCCCCTCAATGGAAGTATCTTATACATACCATCTTGCAATGTTTAAGTTCAAAATCAACTGCTTGGAATGAATTTGGTACAAATATTGCATCTGCAGTTATATGTTTGGCTAAGAATCAAAAATTCTTTAATTATTTTTCTAAATGGATTTTTTATGGTAGTTAAGAAAACGTAGGATCCAAATTCTAAAAAGTTTTTAATGTATCCAAGGTTTTTATAACTGTTTTTTAACAATCAAATTGAAAATCTTGAAGCAGTTTTTAATGATGAATATAATACACCTTCTTATACTAAAAAAGTTTTTGCAAACATGAGAAGGCAAGGAAAAGATTTTTCAGGCACAATTACACCATTGTTTGCTACTATGTTGATACAACCACAAGCAGTGGAGGGTAAAGGTTCAGGACAACCCACTAAACCCTAACATACACCTACTATTGCTTCACCATCTAATATTGACCCAAATTTTTTTTTTTTTTTTTTTTTTTTTCCCCCTGGTTAATCTGCATCATCATCACAACCCCAAAAGACTTACAAACGTAGGAAAACCAAAAGGCCCACTGAGATATCTCAGTTTAGTGGACCTACTACCCTTGTAGCAGATGAGATTATCCATGAGGAGAGGGGAGACAGTATGGAAAGGGTTGTCACTACTGCTGCTAGCTTAGATGCAGAGCAGGATAGTGGTAACATAATTAGGACCCAATCCATGGAAACACTTAATGAGCCTATTCCTCTGGGAACTGGTTCAGGTAGTGGTCCCAGGCGGCAAGATACCATATTGGGGGACTGGCCTGCTCAAACTAGGTTTAAGAGGTTGTCTAAACAGTCTAATGATTCACCTCTCTCAGGAGTTAACACACCTGGAAGTAAGGAGGACAGATTGAAAATTATGGAATTGATGGAAATTTATACAAAATTGTCTGACAGGGTTCTTGCCTTGGAGAATGTCAAGACTGCTCAGGATTTAGAGATTACTAGTCTAAAGAAGAGAGTCAAGAAATTGGAAAAGAAGAAAAAGGCAAGAACTCCACAACTCAAAAGGAGATTATTCAAAGTCAGGATATAGTCTCTGCTGATAAAAGTTTAGGTGATCAGGAGGATGCATCCAAACAAGGGAGGAATATAGCTGAGTTAGACCAAGATGAAGGGATTTCATTTGTTTAAGAGGATGCAGAGACTCAGGGGAGGTATGATCATGATATTGATGTTACTATTGTCAGTGCACCAATTACTACTGCTGGTGTATCTGTTAGTACTGCTGAGCCAAGTACTCTTCCAACAACAACAACTGTTATTGAAGATGACGATCTTACAATTGCTCATACACTTATGAAGATGAGAAGTGAGAAATCAAAAGAAAAAGCAAAAGAAAGAGGATCAAAAGAAAAATCTAGTGAGCTTGCTATTAGACCAACAAGAGGAGTGACTATGCAAGAACCTAGTAAGTCTGGAACAAGAAAAGCAGTACCTCCTTCACAACATGATCTAAAAGACAAGGGAAAATCCAAAATGATTGAACCAGAGAAGCCATTAAAGAAAAAGGATCAGATCAAGTTTCATAAAGAAGTGGCTAAAAGACTTGATGAGGAATTAGAGGCTGACTTAGAAGAAGAAGAAAAGGTTATAATACAAAGAGAAGAAGAGGCTAACTTAATTTCATGGAATAATACTCAAGATATGATAGAGGCAAATTATGAGTTAGCTCAGAGACTATAAGCAAAAGAACAGGGAGAGTTAACCATTGAAGAAAGATCAAAACTATTTGTAGAGCTCATGCACAAAAGGAAGAAGCACTTTGCAAAGCTTGGAGCTGAAAAGATTAGAAGAAAACAACCAACTAAAGCACAAAAGAGGAATCAAATGTCTACCTATCTGAGAAACATGGTTGGATACAAACACACTTAGTTGAAGAACAAAAGTTTTGAAGAAATTCAGATGTTGTTTGACAAAGAAATGAAGAGGGTGTATTCATTTGTTCTTATAGATTCAGAGGTGGTGGAAGGCAGTGGAAAGAAAACTAAAAGCAGTAGAAAGGAAACAGTTAGTAAGGAAAGAGTAGGTGAAGAAATTGATGAAGAAAGTGTCAAGAGGCAAAAACTAGAGGTTGATGTAGAAAAGGCAAAACTTTAACTTTGTTTAGAGATAGTTCCAAGAGATGATGAAGCTATCAATGTTGAATCATTAGCTACAAAATATCCAATAGTTGACTGGAAGACACACATTCTAACATAAGACAAGATGTATTATGAGATCATCAAGGCTGATGGAAGTACTAAATTTTACAAGATATTCACTACAATGCTTGATGATTTTAACAGACAAGATGTGTTAGATCTATACAGGCTGGAAAAAGAAAGATTTGAGACAACAAGTTCAGAAGGATATGATAGGTTGCTTTGGGGAGATCTCATAACTTTATTTGAACCAAGTGAGGAAGATGAAATATGGAAAGCTCAACAAGACTACACATTGATAAGCTGGAGGTTATATGATTCATGTGGAGTTCATGTATTATTGATGGATATTGGAATTACTATTCATATGATGGTTGAAAAGAAATATCCTCTTACATCAGAAATGCTTTCAAGAATGTTGAGTGGGAAGCTAAAAGTTAATCGTGAGTGTGAAATGGCTTTATGATACTTCTAGATAGATTCACAAAGATCACAGCTATAGATGTAGAAAAGTCGTTTGTATTACATCTCTTAGTAAAGATAAAGCTTTTAATCAAGAAACTTGAAGATTCAGAAGGTGAACATCAAGTTTAGGGGAGGATTGCTGGGATTAAAAGACATCTTAGTGCTGTTGAAGTTACTGCTGCCATTTATGAAAGTTACTACTGTAGGTTATAGTTTCTACTGATGGTGAAGACTGCAGAAAATATTCTAAGTCATTACTACTGCTAGTTGTAAAGTTACTACTGCTAGTATTAGTTACTACTGCTAGAAGAGTTTCTACTGTTAGTTATAAGTTAGTACTGTTAATTATATGTTAGTACTGCTGATGTGATAAGAATGAGATATTTTAGAAAAAGATATGTATGTATAGAAAACGCATTGTAAGCCCATTAGGGTTCCTTGGTGTATAAAAGGAGACCCTAGGGAATGTAGGTTAGTATCTCAATATCTCATCTTTACATAAAGTCGTTTATAGCTTTAAGGTTTTGTATAACCCTAACACTATCAAGAGTGTTCATTAACATATTAAGGCTTAAAGTTTTGTATTATACAATCTTACTTATTACTGTTTCATTGTTTATTCTTCATAGTATCATAGACTAGATTCCGCATAGTCTTTGATATATTCAATCAAAGTTTCTACTATAGTTGTCTTGGATTTATTCAATACAACTAAGCCTTTTACAAGCTAAGCTAGATATATTCAAGTGGGATCAACAAAGTGCTTAAATAGAAAAATCCTTAACTTCGGTGGGGATACATTTTCAATAAATTTCTAAAGTCTACTTGAGGACAAGTAGGATTCAAGTGGAGGGAGGGTATTCGATGACATCAAATAACATTACATTTATACCATCATTTATCTTAAATAAATTATCCACTTTTATATAATTATTGTAAGAATCGTTACTTAATTGCTTAAATTTCTAAATTGCAGTAATTATGGAGTGATTTGTGAAGATATGCTAAAAGGCGCACTTTTTGGAGCTTAAATGATGATATTTAAAGATTATTTGATTCTGCCCAATACGCCGTATCCACAAAAAGAGATACGACGTATCAGCACCTGGACTTCACCAGAAAACGCGTATTATCACTTCCTAATACAGCGTATCCATGTTTACCTATAAGCCGTATCCAACTGGATAACTATTCAGAGATTTGTTGAGTAAATATATTTTGGGAAGTTATATTCGATTGATTATAAACTTAGCGCGCACTCTAAGGAAAATACCC